>OFHU01003693.1:0-52531 GCA_900245905.1 Lacerta viridis | reverse complement strand
ACCATTATCATGCATATTCACTCAGAAATAGATCTGGTTGTGTTTCATACCTGCAGGACTCTCAGTTGAGGCAAAAGCATTCGCTTATGACTAGAGATGGGGAAAATAGTGCTGTGAGTTTGGGAGTCAGCCTGTGTTATGCCTAAGTCCGTTGTAATTCCTGGGGTCCTGGATCCAGTGAGGGCTAAAATTTAAAGGAGGATTCAATTGTTGAACTAGCTAGGCTAACTTCTTGATGAGCTAATGGGCCTAAGCATGGTCCTTAGTATGACAAAGGAAGTGGCTTTGTGCCAGAGAGCAATTGGATGGGTCCCACTCTCTCACCTGGCTGGAATGTACATAGACAAAAAAGATCAAGGATCTGGAAACCAAGCCTTATGAGGAACAGTGCAGAGAGTTGGGTATTTTTAACCTAGGAAAGAGGAGACTGAGAGGAGATATGATAGGCATCTTCAAATATCTCAAGGGCTTTCTACATGGAAGTTGGAGCAAGCTTGTTTTCTCCTGCTCTGGAGTATAGGACCCAAACCAATGGCTTCAAGTTACAAGAAAGGAGATTCCAACTAAACATCAGGAAAACTTTCTGACAGTAAGAGTTGTTCGACGTGGTGGACTCTCTCCTTGGAGGTTTTTATGCAGAGGTTGGATGGCCATCTGTCATGGATGCTTTAGCTGAGATTCCTGCATTGCAAAGTGTTGGACTAGATGACCCTCTGGACCCCTTCCAACTTTACAATTCTATGATTCTGTGAAGGGTTCTGGAAAACTTGGAAAACTTGAACGAACACTTGTTTTCTTTCAGTTTTGCTTCTCCCAATATTGCCCTGATGTGATCTGTCTCCCCCAGAATTGGGTATCACGGCTGCTCTTCTTTTTTATATATATAACCTCAGAACGTCCCTGCTTTCATTTGTGAGACATTAAAGGAAGTTGTGTCCATATACATCACGGAACACAGCCGATGCAAAGAATGTCCCATTTTCAGAAGTTTTGCCTTTGAAACTCGAAACAGGTGGATCTGAATATTAAAAACCATGCCGTAAGATTTCCACTTCCCCCACGAGCATTTGACTAACTCCAGGGGATTCCTTGGTGAAGTCATGCGGATTTTATGGAGAGACTTTGAAAGACTCAGCTGTGGGCTGAAAACACAAGCTCCCTGATCTAAATGCAGCACTTTCCAAAGACTTAGACGGAAGAGAAGGCCTGGATTTATTCTCTTTCTGATAGAAGATTCTCACTGTGTTCAGGCTAACTGGGGAAAAAAGCCCTTTACAGCCCCGTGATAACCATAGTAAGTGGGGAGGGGGAGGGAAATGAAAGAACTCCTTCCTTTGATCTTGTTAACAATCACACAGTCACATAGAATAAGAAACAGGCACAGTCTAAATGGTTTAAAGTATTTATCTGATTTTTTAAAAAGTCTTCACAGTGATACAAAAAAATGAAGAAATTTTATGCATCCCTCAAGCAACGACAAGCTGCTTTACATTCACTTGCTTGTAGCAACAAACAATAATCTAACAATCAGTGTGCATTTGTCTATTTTATAACCCTATTAGGGAGGCTACAATGCTGTTCAGCTTGCTTTACGAATTAAGACTGCCATGCTATACACATAGGGGTTAACTTGCATTGAAGTCAAAGGAGCTTGCTTCTGAGTAGACATGTATATCATTGATATAGAAATGTCAGAACCCAAATCTCCCTACATATGATAGGGAAATGGTTACCCCCAACAGGGCAAAGTGCACTTGCGTTAAGAAACCAAAAATAAAGAGGCAAGACACAAGGTACGGACTCACTTTATAAACCAGTTTATTAATCAATCAATGCAATTATTTGGCTCCCACTACTATCTGGCACTGTAGTATGGTGTGGGTGAAAAAAACCCCCACATTATCAGCCAATCACAAAGAGAGGACAAAATATTCCTACATAATCCCAGGTGTGCTGACCAGTTTAATCACACTCAGCCATTGGTCGCAGAACTATGACAACCTTTGGGGCCACACCAGCAAGGAGTCCTGGCATGGCTTCAACCATGTATCATGCTATTGCACAATATGTCAGCACCTGGAGCACAGAGCTAAGCAAGGGGACATTTAAGCCCTCTCTGCCCCACTGCTGGCCTTCAGTTCTTCACAGCATCTGTGGGGGGACACTTCAGAGAAGAGCCCATAGATGCAACAATGGTGATAATAGAGGCAGGGCAGGAGGAGGGCAGTTAATGGCAGAGGAGTGGGAACTCCAGTAGTGGTAGCAGCCTAGCTCCTCTTCAGGGCCTTTGAGGGTTTGATCTCAATTGCATGATGTGTTGCTGGCAAGCATTTTCCTCACAAGAGCATGTGCACATGGGGCTTAACAGTGGCTGGACAGCCTTCCTGGTGACCAGCCAACCATATTTCCACACCATTTTTTTCTGCTCACTTCTTCCATCTTTGGTATCTGGCATGCACCTTGCACTGTTGCTTTATCATGCCCTGTGAGAGCAGCCAAGCCTATTTTCCTTCCCACAACGAGCAATGCCTCAATGCTTTCCACATGTGCTGCATCAGGAAGATTTTGGGCACCACATGGCAGGACAGAGCCTCAAACAGGTTCACACTCCCGGCATGTTCACACTCCCCTCTCAGTGACATCTACACTGGCTTGGTCATGCCTACAGAATGGAAGATGGCAGGATCCCCAAGGATGTGCTCTATAGGGAGCTGCCTTCAAATTGGCGATTTGCGTTTCAATACCTTACTCACCTGATCTAAGGTTAAACACTAACGTGTTAGAGTAGAGAACAGTAACAGTTAATTATCAATGCATCTAGGTGCTTAGAGAGCTCTTATTGCTGTTCTTTATCTTCAGTGGAATCTTCCAGTTAAACCCTTTCAGCAATACACAACAGGCATTCTCCATTTCAGTGTGAATTCAAACCATTATGCTTAGCTGGCTACACTCCTCACCATGCTGCTTCAGATATTCCATGAGTATTTCAGCCTGGTTGCAAAGTGTCCTTGTACAGTTATTGCTTCTTGCTTGCCTTGATGGACGGCGGAGAGCAGTGCGTGTAGAAACTAACCTACAATGCAACATGAAAAATTATATTGAACATTCCATCCACTTTTGCCTCTGGCCGCACCCACCACTGGCATATGGTGCTTCAGAAGGCTGCCCAGAAGGGAACATGGCCCCTGAGATGAAGAACTTTCCCCATTTCTGGGATATAGGTTTTCAGTCTTAAGAATATCTGAAGACAACCAATTTACAACTGCTATAAAATTGATTGTGAAAAAAAAAATCCCTTCAAAGAGCAGTGTTCCAAATAAATTTCCAGGAGATGTTGGGGGCAATGGCATCCGTTCTACACATTGGATGTGTGGGAGAAATCCTTCTATTTCAGTTGTATTGGGCACATTTTGAGTTATTATGCAGACAGACATTTTGTTTTCACAACGCCCCAGGATGTTCCAGTTGGAAATTATTAGCACTGACACCATTGTCATGTTAATTGAAAAGTCACATTTTCAGCCTGACTTGCTTAGGGGAACCTTTGGCACAATTTTGATGTAATTATTTGAACGGCGCTTTCCTTCAGAAAGCTTGCAAAGTTTTAGGGCTGTCTCTCCACTATCTTGATTATATTGACTGGAATGAGTCCTCACATGCTAAGTAAAGTAGAAGGCATTCCCTCCGGGAATGGGGCCGTGGCATTTCTGTCACTGACATAGCACCTAAAACAGTACCTTTTATAAAACAGTTTATAAAAAGTGGTAATGGAAATGGGCATGAAGAGATAATGGGAGGTTGCTACCTTCTTCCCTGGCAGGGCTCTTCTGCTGTCACCTTTTAAAAAAGGTATTTTATTGATTTTTAATTAACAATAAAAGGGGGAAACAATACAACACTTTGAGCACAGATTACCTTTTCTCAAAGTGTCGTTTACCTTGCCCTAGACCCATTAATTAATTACACAAATAGATTTTGCAGATGTTTTTCTACCCCGAGCTGCATCCCAGTGTATCTCAGACTAGTTAGACCACTTAAAACAAAGGATGTGGAGTTAGAAGAAATCTGCTTCTGTGGATCAGTTTTGTTTGAAAAATGTAACAGGACAGGTTTTATCCCAATATGCTAACTTTGGCTGGGTATTTTTTATTTTTAAGAAGCATTCCATGGCCAAAATCAATATATTTCTTGGAATGCTTTTTGTTGCAGACACTTCTTGGTTTTTAAAGAGAAAACTCCATGTGGACGTTTAAATCTGTATCATTAGAACAGTTGTATTTGGATTTTTTAAAATCCAAAAAGTTACATTGGCTGGAACAAAAGAAATGAACAAACCAATGACAAAAATAAATATAGTGGGCTTTTTCTTTTTCTTTTTTCATTTGCATTTCAAAAACAGGAAGAGAGAGCATGCTTAACCCCCTCCCCTCCCCCTGTCCCACTTACAACTTCGTACCAAATACAGCATGTATACATATACCATATACCCTTCCACACTTTTCCTGGTTCCTTTGCTTTTCTACTACTCCGCATAATCCACATTTTTTTAATCATCCAATTTGTTATCCATTAAAAACTCTATTTCAACTCTGCTGGATTTACTCAAGACCTGCTAAGCTATGTATTTGTTTATACTGGTTCTTAATATATTCAATAAACATTATCAGTTCCTCCTTGTATTCCTTATCTTCATTTTCTCTTATCCTGTTCGTCAGACCAACCAGTTCAGCATATTTGAACATTTTACATTGCCATTCTTCTTTAATAATAAATAATAATAAAAAAATTATACTCCACCCTTCCCAGTTCAGAAACCCGGGCTCAGGGCGACTAGCAACAAATTGAAAACAATTGTAAAAGCAGCATAAAATACAGTATAAAAGCATGAATAACAATAAAATTCAAAGTTCAAAAATCCATTTGGGGGAAATCCATCCAATACAGTGGTGCCCCGCTAGACGAATGCCTCGCTAGACGAAAAACTCGCTAGACGAACGGCATTCGCTAGCGGAAGGCTGCCCCGCAAGACGAAAAAGTCAATGGGGCTGCCTCGCAAGACGAAAAAAAAATTTGGCGGAAAACTCCACGCTGCATTGCCGCTTCGCTAGACGAAAAATTCGCTCTACGAAGACACTCGTAGAACGAATTAATTTCGTCTAGCGGGGCACCACTGTATAGTCACCAGGGCTAGCTGGCTAAATTAGTCCTACTTGGGCCAGTGAGGAGGCCAGGGGAGAATTAGCTGTGGGGTCCCAGAGTGGGTAATCTTCATAAAAAGGGGAGGGGGGAAGAGAAGGGAAATAAAAGATCAAGCTGAGTTCAAATTAAAGGCCAGGTGGAATAGCTCTGTCTTACAGGCCCAGTGGAAGGAGGTTAAGTCCTGTAGGGCCCTAGTCTTGGGACAGAGCATTCCACCAGGTCGGAGCGATCACTGAAAAGGCCTTGGCCCTGGTGGAGGATAGTCTGACTTCCTTAGGGCCTGGGACCCTAAACTATGGTTATTCATGGACCTTAAGGTCCTCTGCAGGGCATACCAGGAGAGACGGTCCTGTAAATACGAGGGCCCTAGGCCACAAAGGGCTTTAAAGGTCAAAACCAGCACCTTGAACCTGACCCTATACTCCACTGGGAGCCAGTGCAACTGGTAAAGCACTGGGTGAATATGCTCCCATGGCAGGGACCCTGTGAGGAGCCTCGCTGCAGCATTCTGCACCCGCTGGAGTTTCTGGGACAGTTTCAAGGGCAGCCCCGCGTAGAGCAAATTACAGTAGTCAAGCCTGGAGGTGACGATCGCATGGACCACTGTGGCCAGATCGGGGCAGGAGAGGTAAGGGACCAACTGCTTAATGTGGTGAAGATGGAAAAATGTTGCCTTAGCTGTTGCTGTAACCTGCACCTCCATGGAAAGGGAGGCGTCAAGGATTACACCCAAACTCTTAATGGAAGGCACTAGCACTAATTGGGCCCCCGCAAGAGAAGGGAGTTGGTCCTCATCCCCATGCCATCCCGACCCAGGCAGAGGACCTGTCTTCGAAGGATTTAGTTTCAATCGGCTCCCACAAAACCATCCAGCCACAGCCTCCAAGCATCTGGTCAGTGTGTCCAGGGCCGAGTTGGTGTGGCCTCCATCAGCAGATAGAGCTGAGTGTCACCAGCATATTGGTGACAACCCAGCCCCAAACTCTGGACAATCTGGGCAAGGGAGCGCATAAAGATGTTAAAAAGCATCGGGGAGGGGATTGCGCCCTGCAGCACTCCACACACCAAGAAGTGGCACGATGACATCTCCCTCTCTAGCATCACCCTCTGTCCCCAACCAGAGATAAAAGAGCTGTGCCCTGTATCTCCACGTCAGCGAAGCAGTGATCCAGAAGATAATGATCAACCATATCAAAGACTGCTGACAAATCTAAGAGAATCAGCAGTCCCGACCCGCCTCGATCCAGTTGTCTATGGAGATAATCCGTTAGGGTGACCAGAGCCATCTCGGTCCTGAAACCAGGGCGGAAACCGGACTGAAATGGCTCTAAAGCTGATGTTTCCTCCAGAAACCTGCCAAGCTGCTCAGCAACCGCTCTCTCAATAACCTTACCCAGATATGGAAGATTCAAAACTGGGCGGTAATTGGATAGATCTAAAGGATCTAATGAAGTTTTCTTTAAGAGTGGATGCACCACTGCTTCCTTCAGCTCCCCTGGGAATGTACCCCGTGGGTACTAGACTTGTTCTCCACTTTTGTGCCAATAAGATTCTAGCTGTGGAGGTGGTGTATAGTAATGAACTCTTTTGGGGTTTTTTTGGACTTCTGTTGTTACCACCCCCAAGAGGAAAATCTCAGGTGGTTTTTTTTGGGGGGGGGAAGCTTTTTTAAGTATCTTTTTTAATTCATTATACATAGTTTCCCAATATTCTTTAATTATTTTACAGGACCACCACATGTAAAATCCCCCCCTCATTTTCATCACACTTCCAACATATACCTTTCTCTTTTTTAGACATTTTTGCCAATCTGGTGGGTGTTAAATACCAAAAATAAATATGGTTTTGTGATACGTATCTATCTACACCTGCTTTTCATATGCGGGGAAAATACTGTAAATACAGAGTAGCTGAAATTTGGGGAAATTGTTAACTTCTGTGCAGATGAGAATGTCCTCAAATAGAGACATGCTGCCCTCCAGAAATTGTTGGACTACACTTTCATCATCCCCAGCTTCCCCCAGCATGGCCAATGGTCAGGGATTATGGGAGATGGAGACAAACTACATACTGAGGGTGACATGTTGGCTACTACCCAGAAGGAATACATTATAGATCTACTCCTGTATAAATTGTGCAATAAAAAGTGAATGGGCATATGTGTAATTTTAACCCCAAGGGTTTAGGTAAATTAGTAGAATTCTCTATCCCTTCCTGAGCAGTGTGAAGATTCAGGAATAATGCTTACCCTGGGTTTGGTTCCCTTTGGAAATATGTGGTTGGAAATGTGGAACATTTCTATAACATTTGTGGTGTCTTCTCTTTTCCTTTACACTCTGAAAGCAGCCATTTCCTCTTGGCTCCACATCAGATCACCAAAGAGACATTCCAAAAGATGCTGGAGCTCAAAGCTTGCTTCCTTTTTTCTCAGTCCATCTCCCAAAAAAACCCCTATCTCATTTTTTTTTTCATTTTCTCACAGATCTACAACAGTACATGGATTATATCATCCTTTGTGGGAGGTGAGAGAAAATGAGTATGCCTTTGTCCAAACACCTCTCACCATTTTTTAACAGAAGTACTCTCCAGCTATTTCCTAGTCACTGTGGTCCATTTTCCTGTAGCTTTCCTAACAAAATGTATGCCAGGTGCACTTGACAATTAAGGAACTTGAAGCACTCTAGCCACACCATCAAACTTTAAGCAGTACATTATACATCAAACTCACAACGATAGTAATATTACTGGCCAAAATTCCACAGCTAAACTAGATATGGGGAACTTTTGGTCCTCCAGATGTTTTTGGAATACCCATCACCCCTGATCATTGACCAAGCTGGCTGATGTGAGCTGGAGTCCAACCATATCTGCAGGGCCACAGACTACTCATTCCTGTTTCCTAATGTGTAGATGTAGGGATGTTCATCTGTTCAATTCTTCTAGATAAGTCCAAGCAAGTGGGAACTTTTTGTGAGGCCAGTTTGCCTGAACACTATTTTGGGGGGCATAAAAAGAAAATTCTGGCTGATGTTGTCTGAAGCATATTCAAAGACTGAAGAAGAGAAGTATGAGGCTTAGGCACTGAGCTATAGCTCAACCAGAGTCATGAAAGACTATCACTGTCCAGACAGTATCTGCCTGAACATGAGCATTTACTGGTGAGAAGAACCAATGATGAGCCTTGATGGGTGGAGCCACTCCAGAAAGCAGTAGCTGGCTTGAGATGCCCAAAAGCTATATCTTGTAAATTGGTACATGGCATAAGTTGGGAGTAAGTCTGGCAGCTAGGGTTGCTGGTTTACTGAAGGGATGTTCTTTATTAAGTCACTCTCAAGTGGACAAAGAAAAAGCTATAGCTTATTGGATTTTGCTATAAATAATAGAAATGTTTTGCAGTTTATTAATAATAATGGTTTTGGTCATAGGTTCTCTTCTTCAAGGCTTCCTCTGATGGAAGGAACCTTTGGATCCAATCTAAACATTTATGTCTCCTAGTACATTCCCTGCCCCATCCCTACCCACTGAAGGCCATGCAGGGAGTTCAGTTCAGATTGTGACACTATAATGGAATGGTAGGAGTTTTAAACACTTGTTATACGATGCAGTATTCCCAATCCAGATCTGCTGGATCTTTCAGCGGCCTTTGAGGCCATTGATCATAAGATCCTTCTGGACTGTCTAGAGGAGCTGGGAGCTGGGGGCAGTGTTATGCAGTGGTTCCACTCCTTCCTCCTGGGCTGTGTCCAGAAATTGGTGGTGGGGGATGAGTGTTCAGACCCCTGGGCTCTCACTTGTGGGGTGCCTCAGGGTTCTGTCCTCTCCCCCATGCTTTTTAACATCTACATGAAGCTGCTGGGAGAGATCATCAGGGGGTTTGGGCTGGGTGTTCATCAATATGCAGATGATACCCAGCTCTACTCTCTTTCAAATCAGAACCAGTGAAGGTGGTGAAGGTCCTGTGTGAGTGCCTGGAGGTGGTTGGAGGATGGATGGCGGCTAACAGATTGAGAGGTTGAATCCTGACAAGACAGAAGTACTGTTTTGGGGGGACAGGAGGCGGGCAGGTGTGGGGACTCCCTGGTCCTGAATGGGGTAACTGTGCCCCTGAAGGACCAGGTGTGCAGCCTGGGAGTCATTTTGGACTCACAGCTGTCCATGGAGGTGCAGGTCAATTCTGTGTCCAGGGCAGCTGTCTACCAGCTCCATCTGGTATGCAGACTGAGACCCTACCTGCCCACAGACTGTCTCGCTAGAGTGGTGCATGCTGTAGTTATCTCCCGCTTGGACTACTGCAACACACTCTACCTTTGAAGGTGACACAGAAACTACAACTAATCCAGAATGCGGCAGCTAAACTGGTGACTGGGAGCGGCTGCTGAGACCACATAACAGCAGCCTTGAAAGACCTACATTGGCTCCCAGTATGTTTCCAAGCACAATTCAAAGTGTTGGTGCTGACCTTTAAAGCCCTAAACAGCCTCAGCCCAGTATACCTGAAGGAGCGTCTCCACCGCCATCGTTCAGCCGGCGCCGAGGGCCTTCTGGTGGTTCCCTCACTGTGAGAAGCGAAGTTACAGGGAACCAGGCAGAGGCCTTCTCGGTAGTGGCCTGCCCTGTGGAACGCCCTCCCATCAGATGTCAAAGAAATAAACAACTATCTGATGTTTAGAAGACATCTGAAGGCAGCCTGTTTAGGGAAGTTTTTAATGACTGATGTTTTAATGTATTTTTAATCTTTTGTTGGAAGCTGCCCAGAGTGGCTGGGGAAACCCAGCCAGATGGGTGGGGTATAAATAAATTATTATTATTTATTATTATTATTATTATTATTATTATTATTATCTCCTGCCTCATGCCTGCAATTTTCATTGCAAAAATGGTCCTATTCATGTTAAGTGGACTTCCTTCCTGCAATGCAGATTACAGGTGGTGATGGCAGTGAGCTGGTGGTAGTTAGCTAGACTTCTGGTGGTGGGAGGAGAGGAAGAGGAAGGGCTAGAGGTTCTCTATACACCTCCACAGGAGGGTCCAGATCTGAACTGGTGGGCAGCAATTTGGAAAACAGAAAATCCCTGCATGCAAGGGCAAAATCATGTAGTTAAAATCAGGTGCAGTTTGATTCCTAATTTATGTTGTGCACACTCTTTCCCTCTCCTCTCAGATGCAAAAGAATGTACAGCATCTATGGAGAAAGGCTATAGCTCAGCGACCAAGCATCTGCCCTGTGCTTGGAAGGTCCTAGGTTCAATCCCCGAAATCTCCAGGTAGGGAGATTTTCAGACTCCTGTCTGAAAATCTGAACAGCCACTGCCAATCAATGTACACAATAACGAGCTATATGAACCAACAGCCTGTCTAACAATGACAATCTTTCTTTGTATAATGGAAGAATGACCTGAAAAAGCTTTTGTTTCTTTTCCTTCTTCTTTTAAATGATGATTTATTCAAGAAGTAAATATTCAGTGGCATTTACAAATGACATGCTTGACTTGAATTCATAATATTGGCTTCCTAGCTTGACTTAAGATATTTGGACCTTATATAAACTTTAATTCAATGATCAATAGTTTCATTTCTGGTCACAAATGTCAACCTGCCTTGGGGGTGTACCAGTGAAATTCATTCACCCATGAAACGAAAGCACAGGAAGGGGGGGGAATCTATTTTTTGCCTTCCATATTTTCCCTGCGACTCTTCCAATGGTGCTAATTAGGTTAACAGTTCCATTGTCAGGTCAGCTCATTGCAAAGCCCATGTGCTAATGGCACATGCAATGCTGAAGATGAATTTATTCCTATTAAAACATTCTTACTTTATGTCATTCAGCTATTCTGTCAGTGCTTACATGGTAAACATCATATGGATTGTTTCACCTGAGTTCTTAGGGCACAATCCTATGGTCCTGGAATGAGTGTTTCGGGGATCACAGTATATTGTGGACTCCCACTCTACACATGTGCATTGGAAAGATTTCCAAGGCACCATAGGGTATAGCAATCTTCCTCTCTGCATATGGACTTGGAAAGGTGTCCCAAGGATCATTGGATATTGCAGACTCCCATTCCATAGCCCACACATGGGCCAAATGTGATCCACATGTAGACCACAAAGATTTTTCCTGTGACATCAGCAAAAGCAGGTTTCCCAGCCATGCAGAGAAAGCAATAGACCCCTTCAGGCATTTGGCCTAAGCATATGGGCAAAACATGAGCAGGGAGCTGCAAGTGAACTCTGCCCAAATGTGCTTGTGCAAGCTGCCTTACCCTATCCATTTCTGAACTTCATATCTTTACCATGAGGGTCTGTATGAGCTTAGAAGTCTCCCCACACTCGGGAATGGGGAGCCTTGCATGTGTGTTCATCTGAATGCACTTAGAAGTCCCCTTTCAGATTTCCTCACTCAATGTAAAGGTAAAGGTAAAGGTAAAGGACCCCTGGACGGTTAAATTCAATCAAAGGTGATTATAGGGTGTGGCACTCATCTTATTTCAGGCCAAAGGAGCCAGTGTTTGTCCACAGGAGTGCCCAATGTCCATCAGCTAGTACACACACATTCTGCCCTCTGCATACTGTGGCACACAAGCAGAAAGCCCGAAGAGTGCTAATATGTAAGTGTTTCTCCACACAGGGGTAGCCAACCTGGTGTACTCCAAATGTAATGGTATGCCAACTTCCATCATTCCTGGCCAATGTCTGTTTCTATGCCCCTCCTTTTTTTTACTTTAAATTTCCAGTTCACACCATCTCAAACCTGCATGCCTTACAACTGCTGTTGGACTCTAACTCCCATCAACCCCAGTCAGTGTTGTCAAATGTTAGTGATCATGGAAGTTGGAGTACAACATTATTTATAGGGCACCATGTTGGTTACCCTTGCTCACCAACTGTCAAATTAGTTTACATAAGTCATGCTTGGAGCCACTCCTTCCTGCTTTATTTGTTTGACATATCCAGTTAAAAGTTTTTGAGGGGATGGCCTGCTAAGAAAAAATACACAGCTAACAAAAACAGTTTGCTTGCACAACCTGGGGTGGGGGAGGAGAAAGAAAGAAGATATATCTACAGATGGATATATTTGCTACTGTAGACCATCAAGGTCAGGCGATCTGAATTTAAAATCCTTTCCATTCGGGTCTGAAATCTATGAGGCTGGAGGTGTCATAACATACCTGAATTACAAGTCACATCTTGCTGTTCCAAGGCTTTCCAAAAGTAATGTGCCTTTTTTGTTTCATTTTGTTAACTTAATGGCATTTTTACGACTGAATGCAGAAAACAGTAGCTCTTCCTCCCTTGAAATTGGTACTGTACCCCCAACAGTGATATCATGTCCTCACAGTATGCTTGCTTCTTTGCTCTTTCCAAACAAAAACAACCTGAAGGCTTTGGGGGAACTCCCTCTTCAATAAGCAGTACAGTCAACTAGGTCTACTTCATTTAAAAGGGAAAAGGGAAATGATCTCATTTAATTATTCTCAGCTCCCTACAGGTGTCTGATAAAGAGATGAAGTTCATTGAGAGTGCTATGAGGGGAGCTTTCATACTCCAAAAGGACATCTGCAAAATTGCCTTTCCTGAATTTGGAGTTTAAAGTCAGGAAGGCTGTAGCTGGCTGCATTTAGGATACTGTGCTCACCATGTTGGTTGCTCCATTCATAAACACATTAAATAGAGTGGAAACAAAATTCTGCAAGAAAACTTAAATTTTGCATCACTTGTTTTTTTAAATTTAAAAAAAAAACAAGGTAGCAAAAAGAACAATTTAAAATTCAGGATGTGAATTTTGTGGATGGCATTTTAATTCCAATGCTTTACACTTGTTGGTTATTTTGATTTTTCTAGGTATCAAATATGAAACTCTGTAAGCTGTTTACTGAAACTGTTATGAAGAAATGCCTTCACTGTGCCTTTATAAAATGGAAAGAGGACAGGTCTCTGTTTCAAGGATCTTGCAGTCTAAAATACCATGATGTGTCATGATTGAATGCAACCAAATACAAATGCCATTGAATGCCACTTACCGGTAATACAATATACTACTGCATGCCAGTCCTTGTATAGCCACAGTAAATGCTGCTGTACAACTAACTCTAAAAAATGGCCAGTTGTCAAAACAACAACACAAAAAAACGGAAACAATTACCACTGGCTGTCAAATACTGATTTCTTGGGAAATATTCAGAGAGTATCTGGGTGTCTATTTGACATCGATATTTGTGGATGAGATGTTTTGTAGGTAAGGGATTTTTGTTTCCATTATTGCCAGAGCGTACTTCAGCCTTCTCATCCCCAAGTAGTTTCCTACCTCACGACCCTTGACGCCACATTGACACATTCACACTGGACTCTTCAAGCCTTATACCCTAAACTGTAAGATGGAACTGTACATATTTATCTAACTCCAAAGCAGTTTCCTCACAGTTATGCTCTTCTCTATGAATTTTTCATAGCTACCCTGCTCTGCTGAAAAATCAAACCCCCGCCCCTATGCACACAGCAGCTCAAACACAGAGATAGTTCAATATTTCAGAAACATATTGTGCTATTTGGGCATTCAAGGGGAAATTCCAAACAGCAATCCACACTATTCCCTACTGCATTGCTGAACCCATATGCAAGACTTTACATGAAGCTGAATGGAGTTGTTGTTGGTGTGTTGTTATTATTTTGTATCCCTGTATGGAAAGTCTGGTACTATATATGTATATGCCTCTTCCTTTTAACACCTTCCAAACTCTGCAAATTTGACGAGGGCAGTCCGTTCTATGGGCAGCTAACAATGGCAGCCAGTGGCAATGAGGTAGTAGGGGAGCACCAATGAGCTTTGCCCACTCTCCAAACTGCCCAATATAGTGAAGCAAACTTCCCTTCACCACCCATTGTAGGACTAAGGATTTGAGAAGAGTAAGGGAGACAGGTGAAGAGGGGAACAGAATATATGGCAAGGCCAGCCTCTTTACCATAGGGCCTCAACATGCCCCAGTGGAAAGGTTTATGTTTTGTTTATTTATCATATTATTTTATTTACTACATTTCAATCCTACCTTTCCTACATGGAATACCAGGTGGCACACACAGCTGCCCCTTTCCTCATTTTATTTCCAAAGCAACCCTGCAAGGTACATTATACTGATCATAGCTTGACCATGGTCATCTTGAGGAAGGATTTAAATCCTGCTCTCCCAGGCTCAAGTCTTACACTCTAACCTCTAAGCCGTACTGGCTGATTAATTGTCATGTTTGCATTACTTAGCGTGGTTTTCAAGAGTACATTTTAGTGTTACATGTACATGTCATTTGATGAGCTGGTCTTTTACATAGCAGGATATGATAAAAGAAATGGAAGGGGAGATGTCAGTTCAACATGCAGCTTAACATGAAGCTCTGTTTCCATTCTCTGACATAGGAGTTCCCCCCTCCATATTTCTTTTGCTGTACTGCACGCTTAGTGACAAATGTAACCTGTCACTTTTAGGAATGATAGCAGTACCCTTAAGCCAATGGCAACCTGACGAGTTGTGGGTCACTGTGGTTTGCTGTGACCATGCAATGAATCCATGATGTTTGTCAAGTACGTCTAGGAATGTGTATTACTTGTCAAAAGGGTGGTAGTAGTAGTAGCAGCAGTAATAATAATAATAATAATAATAATAATAATAATAATAATAATAAAGACCTTTGGGTCTGATCTAGTTCTCCCAAGCTAAGGGAGCTTCTCATTCACTTCAGAAATGGAGCAGGAGCAGGAACTTTGTGAGAGCACTGAAGCTAACAGGAGGTTCTCTGTTCTGGAGTGTGAACTTTTTCAAAGTACTTTAAAAACAGAACTAACAGTGCAAATCCAAGATCTGTCAGGATGAGTAAGTTTGGAATATGTGGGTCTTGGGCCATCCTGGCTGAGCTGGTGTTATGCCAGGACTATACAGGTGTAACTCTCTCAACCTGGCTGAGCTGGAGATATGCAGGCACAAGTCCGTTACCCCATCTCAGCCAGGTTCAGATGGTAGAACTTAAGATGGCTTAATTTATGGGGTGTTCAGGGCATGTGGTGTGGTCAGGATGGAGACTTACACTTATTCCAAACATCTTTCTGCTCAGTCATGTGACCTGGTAACCTGGGAAAATGTATGCTGGTCTTAAATCAAACTCTATTTTAAAGGTTTGTCTTCATTCAAGCCGGGCTCAGGCCAGCTCAGCTGGCAGTAGCTCCATTCCTGAACAGAGTTTGGAATAAGGGTAATTTAACCATCTTAATTTAAGATGATGTAATTTCCACTGGATTCCTATTCTGAAGCTTGCTCTGAAAATAAATCAAAACATACAGCCAGTTCATAGGTTGCGTCAACCATGCAATCAGACGGTTGTGCCAAACATTTGTGGGTGAATGTTTATAGGGGCAGGGTAGTTTTACATTATTATATGACAACTCAAAAGTCTGATATACAAACAATTCCAGCAGTCAACCAGCAGGTAGTAATGTACACTTAATTTTTCTTTTCCCAATGTAAACACGGTGCAGCCATTTTTTTTATTTTTTTTTAAAAGAAGGTGTTCTTCATGTTTCTGTCATCAAATTTCTACCCCAGTGCCTTTCAGCATCATAGAACAATCTTGTCATAATTCTGATTACTGCATCTGTTCACAGTGGCTATAATCCAGGGCAGCAATGCTGCCAAGTCTTATTGGTTTCAATGGCCCTCAAACAGGCTTACCTGTACATTGGACAGCAGCCAGGGTTGATACAACTGGGGATATTGTTAACAATGCATTCAAGGGATTTTTCAAAAATGCAACAGTATCAACAGTAAACCTTATATAATCACCAGGAAGGCTGATCAAACAGCTACCCTGAACATTGCCTACTATGTACTCCTGTAGAATTGGGATTTGTCACTATTTGAGAATGTGGCAATGCACAAGACATATCTTCGCCTTACACAAACAAACTCAAACATAGATGCACCTTTCTCTTACCTGGAACAAATGAGATACTTTTGACTCTTACTAGAAGAGTTCTAGCATTTTATCTGCCCCCTCTTGACTTTGGTATATTCCCTTAAAGACCTATTATTTCCTTCAGTTTCCAGATATACATGACAGCTAATGATGCAAAGTATTCAGGAAATTAAGACCCACTATTCTAAACTATAGGGTTATAAGAATTGCTTTGTTAAATGATTAGTTTAAAGTTGTTTCTATATATATATATATATATATATATATATATATATATATATATATATATATATATATATATATATTTCTGCACTTTAATGCCCTTTAAGAACAATTAGAATCAGTATTAACATTAGCCCTGGCAGAAGGAATTTCAGAATTATTTCTCATCCACATTAATGAGGCTTATTATAGAAAACCCTGAGGTATTTTATATCTCACACGGAAGAATATAATTAGACTCAAATTGATGGGCTTGTGCCTGATGCAAAATTAGGAGTTTATGGTGGATGATTCAGAACCCAGAGTATATTGTCCCGAGAAAAGCATCTCCAGAAGGTGTAACTAATCCTGCGAAATAATCTGTAACCAATCTGCCTAACGCTTCCCATTTTCTGATACACAAACCATTACGGAAGCAGCCAGGTGCATTCCTTCTTTCTTTCTTCTTCTTATTTTTACAGCTTTTTACTCAACATGACTGAACATGTAATGATGACCTTGAGAAAAAAGTTATCTCAATTAGAGCTTTGAGTGCTAATGGCTTGGTGGGTGGCGGAGGTGTAGCCGTGAGAGGTTAGGAAGAAGATCTGCCACACTGGCACCTCCTCTATGCATTGGAGGACACAGAAAAGAAGGAAAAGAAGGAACATGGAACATGTTCATGAGAGTGTTTTCGATGCTGCTGGGCCAAGCACCTCACAATTGGGAGATAATCCAATTAAAGTGAGAGTAGAGATCTGTGGATCTCTGAAAACAGCCTCTGAAAACAATGCTGAGGGAGAGTGGGGCCTATGTTTTTTTTCCCCTTTCCAGGCAGAAATCATAGATTGGGAAAGGGAAACGAGAGTACAGGCAAATTAACATGGCCAGGGAAAGCTCCAAGTGAAACTGAGCAGGAGTCAGACTTGATTCATGTATCTGAGAGCAGGAGGCATGGGAACCTGCAATTGGACCTAATGGAGGACTTAAACAGGGTTTCTTGCTATAATTTAACTCAGGAGGTTATTGGTCATTCCTGCAGATGTTGGAATAATGTTTTACACATAAGACTACCTTATTGTTGACTCATAATTATACCTGGACTCATTGGATTCAAATTTGATTTTATTCTTCAGCAAGAAATTGCTGAAAGATTTTTCATTTTTTGCTCCCATAGAAAGAGTGTCATCTGAGTTTCTCTTTCTTTCTTTCTTTCTTTCTTTCTTTCTTTCTTTCTTTCAGTTCAGACAGGCAATGTTTATCCATGCACTGTTTAGGACAAGAGCTGACAATCTGGTCGCAGATCTGATATACAGAATTCATGACCTGAAGCCAGAACAAAGAATTAAAATGGAAACTTTAGATTCAGATCATGAATTCGGTGTATCAAAACTGATTGCTAAATTGTCAGCTCCTAATGCGGCTCTAGTATTTAATCTTCCCTGAAGCTTAATTGTGAAATTACCTTTTGGACAGTTTTGGATTCTAGTCAGGACCCAAAATGTGTGTGAGAGGAAAAAAATGGAATAGTTTTTAAAGTGAGAAGAAAAATGGAAGGGGGGATGGTTAGACTTGAGTAAATAATGTCCCCCTGAAAAGAAGTGGGACAACAACTCATATTGAAAGCTGCCTTATACAAAATCAGATCATTGGTCCATCAAGCTCAGCAATGTCTACACTGATTGGCAGTTGGTCTCCAAGGTTTTCAGGAAAAGGACATTCCTAGCCCTTCCTGGAGATGCCAGGGATAGCACCTGAGACCTGTATACAATGCAGATGCTCAACCTCTAACCTACAGCCCTTTTATCTGCTAATAAACATGCAGTTTCACTGCAGTCTTCAAGCCTATTATTTACTTCTAATGTTATGACTTGTTGCTGAACCTGTTCAAGCTGTTTCCGTCTAACCTTATTGACATCGATCATAGGAACTCGGGAAGCTGCCTTATACTATTGGTCCATCCTGCTCTGTACTGTCTATAATAACTAGAAGCAGATATCCAGGGTTTGAGACAGGGGACATTTCCAGCCAGACCGGGAGATGCTGGGAATCGAACCTGGGAAAACACATGCTCTATCAGTGAGTGCACCACCCTTCCCAACCCCACTTTGAGCACAAATTCTAGATTTATTGCCTCCCTATTAAGAAAAATGTGTATTGTTCTTACACATTCTAATCATGACAATAGAAATGCTTCCTCTGATTTCACTGAGTTCTAACCAAGAGGGGAAAGGTGTAGAAACTAAGCAATGTGTAGCTAAGCAACATATATCCTAACTTATTTATTATTCCAGACAGAATCACAAAATGCAAAATGTGCTGCTGAGTGAATCTGTAGTGAGGACCAGGACTGCATAATTTGTTACTCATATGTCTTTGAATGTCACCTGATAGGTACTTGATAACCTTTAGGACAGGGGTTGAAAATGCCTAAAAGCACAGAGTCTCTCTAAGGATAGCACAGAGCCTCTCTAAGGATAGCATTCAAGATGGTTGGTGCCAGTACTGAGAAGACCCTGCTTCTTGTACTCATCTGCCACACATAAGTTGGCAGGGGCACACAGAACATGGCCTCTGATACTGAATAGAATGCACGGGAGGACACATATGGCTGGAGGTGATCCTTTGGGTACCAAAATGCCACATTTCTTTGTTCTTATCTGCATTCCTAAATCTCTTATTTAGTTCCGCCTGCACGGTGGGATGGACCAGAGTTTTGCCTAGCAACTTGGTTAAATGCCTAAGCTCACCTATGTGGAGGGCTTGCCTGTCTCCCCAGGACATTAGGCTACATCTCTTAGGTCCTTGAGTATAAATGCCCTATTAGATTTATCACAGGCAACTTTGTGTTTGTATGTCTCTGTGGGTTTCTTCAGTGACATAATACATTGGTTATATCCCTGTTATGACTTTCTTGCTTTTTAGATCCAAGAATTCTGAAGAGCACCAAAACTTTTTATCCCCTGCCCCCAGATTGTCAAAAAGGAGAGGGGAAATGCTACAAGCTTAATAATTATAATTTGGATGTCTGATTGCCATAGATTTTTGCTGTTCTCTTTGGTTGTTATTTTTGTTGTTGCAACATAGACAAATTGTAATTTTACACAGCAAGCCAAACTGGGAGCAACAGCTGAGAATGGGAGGAAAGCCTCAAATTAACCAGGAAGGGTGCCTGGCAACACGTAGAGATACTGAGATAGCTGGTGTGACAAGACCTGTCTATCAGCTGCATGTGGAAATGTCATATGGAGATCTTTGCTGGGGCTTTGCTTAAAATGGATACAATCTCCATCCTTCCCCAGCATGCAACTGTCTATCTTTTTTTACACATGGAAAAATTCAAATGACTGTTCTTGGCAAAACACACACGTGGGTGGCTACTGCCCCATGCTCTCAGATAAGGAAGGCTTTAAAGGGAGGAGCTAAATACAGAATTGTTTTAGCTTTGTTTGTCCACTATTGCATTATGGAAGCAAAACTAGCATTGATTAGCAAAAAAAAAAAAAAAAAAAAAGGGGGGGGAGCTGAACAACACAAAGAGAAACACACTCATCTGTTACAAGACTAGCGTTTTCCAACATGGCTTTTCTTTTCCATCCTGCCCTTTACCCATCAGCTCATACACAGATCCATCATGGCGTGGTTGGCTTTCCTTCCACAGTATTGTCTCAGAATTCCTGAAAACATGGTGAGCTTCCCCATTCATTTGGAGGAAATGGAAGGAGAAGCTGGTCACACTCATGCAAATACTCAATGGACGCTTTCGGTCCATTAGGGGGAATGGGGCACTGCCCTACCAACCTCAATAGACCATAAGTCAGCTCCCATCTGCCTGCCTGCCTTCTCAATTCATTTGAGCGCAGCTCTACCTGCCTCTGGTGCCTCCTAATATTGCCCTTTCCCTGCTTTCTACCCTACCATTACCAATGGCCACCAGCCACCACAGGCACTGACCGTTTTCCGATCTACCATCATTTTTCATTGTTTTTCCTTGGTGCTCTCCTTATCTCTCTGGGATGTAGTGAGATATTAGCTAAGGCCATCACATGACAGCCAGCAGACAAGGGAAGGCAGATTGTGTCCTTTTCAGGAGATTGAAAAGGATTTACTCAGTTGTACATCAATGACAACAGCAAAGGTATTTGCCCACCCCCTGCAAAGTCAGGCTGATAAAATGGTGAAAGCTTGTGAGGGTGTGGTGGGGGGAAGGAGTAGATTTTTGTGGGAAATAACTGTGAAACAGGGAAGAGCAATCTTGGGTTTCTCATTTTTCCAGCCTTTAAGTTCAGTTCTCTACATTTCTACATCACTTCTTTAAAAAGTCCTCATGAAAATTCAACAGCTGTTTAGGGTGAATTTCTCTCAAGATACACATTCAGTATGCAATTTCATGTAGCGCACATGTCTGCAAACACCCTTTCCCTAACATAATGCATTTTTGTATGTTATTTTCACTAGCACATGTTATTTTTATGCACACTTTACCTGAGTATATGTACATTGCTTGACTAAAGAATTGCACTGCAAAAATGGATGGCTGTGTTTTTGAGTTGTGCGTTGTTTCAGAAACTGCAGATTAGGTAGATGGACCATGATGAATCAACTCGAAACACCCCCCCTCCCATTTTCAGTTTTGTTCCTGAAAACATTAGAAACCCTGATCATTATTAAATCAGGTGTTGATTGTTTTATCTCAGGTTATCCAGACTCATGGAGTATAGTTAGTAATTGGCTCCACCCCCTGACATACCATTTTGCATCTGGCTTTACTCCTAAGACACTTTATTGCTCCTGGCTCCAGCTGGTGAAGTCAGGGGATCTATTAAGAAACAAACAAATAAATAAATAAGATCTCAGTAGCTGGAAATCTGCCCACAGTTGCAGGGAAGGCACCTAAGTGTGCTGTCTGGACTAAATGCAGGCTATAGAGCAATTGCAGATGTCACAACACTTTCCTCTCTTTGCTACTACATACTAACTTACCCACCCTGCTGGAATTAAATTGTGCAATCAATGAAGTAACATTTGCTATTGTGAGTCTAATCACACAGCCACTTAAGTCTGTGTTCTGCAGACAGAACACACACTCGCTGTATCTGATTTGCAGCTCATGTTTAAGCTTAACAAAGATTGTGGTCTCATTCAGTCACTTCCTCCTGATACCATCCAACCGTGGTTTTGCTCCTTGACCCTGAAACATCTCCCCTCTCTTAGCTAATCTGGCTGCCTTCATCTCCTCTTTTAGTACAGTACTTCTTTTTTAGTCTGTTGTTTTCTGAACCACCTAAGGATGCTTCTCTGGTTCTCCTCATTCCTCCTTAGTGATATCTTGTCTCAACATTCTCCCACTTTGTTTTTCCCCAGTTCCTTCAAACAATAGTTCCCATCAGTCCAAGGCAACATGACCAGTAGTCAGGGATGATAAGAGCTGTAATCCAACAACATCTGGATGACAGCAAGATGACTGGTACTCATTGCCAGTCCTTGTCCCATCTCCTAATATTGGTATGATTCATCTAATGCGGTTTATGAAGGCTTGTGAAGTATACAATGGCAATTGTGCTGTGCTGAAGCACTCCAAGGTTATGGGTTGGTTGAAGGATGTTTTTCCCCTTTAATGACACTAAAGAGAAGGCCAGTGTGGGGTAGTGGTTAGAGTGCTGGACTAGGACCTGCAACACCAGGGTTCAGATTCCCACTCAGCCATGAAGCTCACTGAATGATTCTCAGCATAAGCTACCTCACAGGGCTCTTGTGAGAATAAAGTGAGGAGAATCATCCATGCCACCTTGAAATTATTGGAGGAAACTGAAGATACAAATACAACAATAAATAAATACATAATTAACATAAAACAATGCATTGGAAGCTGCCTTGTACCAGCACAGAGGTCACCAAACTACGGCCCATGGGCTGTATCTGGCCCAATTGCCCTCAGGATCCGGCCCGCGAATGGTCCGGGGCCGAAAGAAGCCCTTTCTTGCCACTGGTCCCGCCACCGCTGCTCACAAGGGCAGGCATAGGAGCCATGGTTGGCGCCTCTCACAACTGCGGCTCCTTGCCATCCCTTGCGAGAGGCGGGCGGCAGGACCAGTGGTAAAAAAGGGCTTCTTTTGGGCTGCTTGTCCCTCCACCACCACCTCTGCCACTGCCCGCCTCTGCCGCTGGCAAGAGCAGGCATAGGAGCCACAGTTGGGAGAGGCTCAGCGCAACGCAGCACCTCTCCCAACTGCAGCTCCTATGCCTGCGAGAGGAGGGCACCGCCGGAGGGACCAGCAGCAAATAAGGGCTGCTTTCGAGCTGCTCATCCCTCCGCTGCTGCCGCCCACCTCTGCCGCTCGCAAGCACAGGCATGAGCTGAGGTTGGCAGAGCGGAGGGTAGCGCCTCTCCGAAGCCAGCCACCCCTTTCTCACTGCTGGCCCCGCTGCCGCCTCTGCTGCTTGCACCATGGGTAGGCTGGGGGGGAGGGGGAGAGAGAAGCCTCCTCCGGTGCATGTGTGTGTGCACACACATGGTCCGGCCCACCACACGGTCTGGGGGACGGTCAACTGGCCCCCTCCCCAAAAAATTTGCTGACCCCTGTACCAGCAGGTCAGATTGCATGCCAATCCAGACTGACAGCCTTGTTAGAAGTCTTCCCCATCACATGTGACCTGTTCATTTTAACAATGTTGTGGATTGATTGCAAAGGATGGAAAACCTTTGTTGTTGTTTAGTCATTTAGTCGTGTCTGACTCTTCACGACCCCATGGACCAGAGCACGCCAGGCACTCCTGTCTTCCACTGCCTCCCACAGTTTGGTCAAACTCATGTTGGTAGCTTTGAGAACACTGTCCAACCATCTCGTCCTCTGTCGTCCCCTTCTCCTTGTGCCCTCCATCTTTCCCAACATCAGGGTCTTTTCCAGGGAGTCTTCTCTTCTCATGAGGTGGCCAAAGTACTGGAGCCTCAACTTCAGGATCTGTCCTTCCAGTGAGCACTCAGGGCTGATTTCCTTCAGAATGGATAGGTTTGATCTTCTTGCAGTCCATGGGACTCTCAAGAGTCTCCTCCAGCACCATAATTCAAAAGCATCAATTCTTCGGCGATCAGCCTTCTTTATGGTCCAGCTCTCACTTCCATACATTACTACTGGGAAAACCATAGCTTTAACTATACAGACCTTTGTCGGCAAGGTGATGTCTCTGCTTTTTAAGATGCTGTCTAGGTTTGTCATTGCTTTTCTCCCAAGAAGCAGGCGTTTTTTAATTTCGTGACTGCTGTCACCGTCTGCAGTGATCATGGAACCCAAGAAAGTAAAATCTCTTACTGCCTCCATTTCTTCCCCTTCTATTTGTCAGGAGGGGAAAACCTTTAGGAGTGTGTACACATTGTGAGGCCAGCCCGAGCATGAAACCCATAGACTTGGTGGTGAAAATAGCATCACATTCTTACCAGAAGAGCTAGCCTGACAGTGCCAACTAGGGAGAAGGATTATAGCCCAGTTGACAACACTGAGCTATAGATCAATAATCTAATGGAGTAAAAGGCATCTTCAAAAGGATCTTCAGAAATGCTGTGGGAACAATTACTAGGATTTTTATTTTTTCAGGACACACATTTACACATAAACATTTTATGCAAGAGAGATCATGAATTTAGTGTCTTTCTCATGCATATAGATTCTTATTTTGATTCCAGTTTCCACCATATAGAAACCATTGCAAGACATATGCAAAGGAAAGGGATTAGATTGGGGCTATCAGAAACATGTAAATGCCAGTGATAGGATGTTGCTTTTTTACATGCATGGGCTTGCTCAAAAATAAACTCAGAGTCAGGAAGTTAAACAAAAAGTCATTGTATGCATACACCCCCGTCTTGAACTCTGTATGTACTAAGTTTAGCACATGCATCCATGCATGTGTTGTTTTTCCTGTTCACTTCAGTGGAGAACGCAGCTATGTGCAATTGTGCATACATCCCTAGGCACACAGAGAGCTGCCCCTTTCATTATTAAAAAACCCACAATACCAGGATTACACTGGGAATTCTGCATTGAAGCAAACACAGGAAGATATGCATTGCCATTGAACAAACAGATGTTTCTGCTTTCCGCCTGCTTCCTTAAGTGAGTTGTCTGATTGGCAAGAATGATATATGCCTTGAAATCTTCCAAAGAGTGGAAACAAATTAATCACATTTATGCCTTGCAGTTGTTCTAACAATGATGAATGACAAGATTACTTGAGGAGTGTTGCTGAATCATACAATAAAATGTTTACTATTAACTCTCAGTCTTAGCCACAGATCTGCTGACCTTCAGTATGTTCCTGACAGGTTCAGTTATCAAACTCCAGCATTCTGGCACATAGTGTACAACTCAGATACCACACAACTCTTAATGTGCAATGCTGATAATTGTGGCTGTCAATGATAGTGTCTTTCTTTCTTTCTTTCTTTCTTTCTTTCTTTCTTTCTTTCTTTCTTTCTTTCTTTCTTTCTATTGCCCATCACAGGAAGAAAGAGGGGTGTTGGATATCCTGAAGATCATTAGCCCATTTTTCCGTGATAGAAATGCATCAGTTTCTATTTAAAAGCAACAACTTCTGGCTCCATAAAAGTCATGCACATGTTATACAATGCTGTTTTGCATCTACATATACCTATAAGAGGCAAAGAAGCTGTCTGTCACTTGACCCCTGTGCCACCTTTCTCACTAAGTTGCCCTCTGAGCTGCAGTGATGGCACAGAATGTCCACAGGCATTTTCACTGCTAACTGCACAAAGTGTGAGCAGTAGAATATTGACACAGTGTTTTTTCCACTGCCATTGCAGGAATCCTGAGATTGGAGAGGGAGAGCACTGTTTAAACAGTGCTGCCATTCTAATTTTGCGCACAAGGACACAGGGGGTGAAATTTCTGCCTTTTATGGGCACTCGCAGAGACATCTGCACTGAGAAATGATGCATTGTTGGCACAAAGGGAATGAGTAAGAAAATGAACATTGAGGGCTAGAAACTGGAGGACTGCAGTGGGGGTTGTTTTTTTTAATGCAATCAGCTGATTTTTACATGAATGTCAGGACCCCATGAGCCACTGCCTGCAAAAGTGAATGGGCCTCTTCCATCCCAGGGATGGGGAAACCTGTGGCCTTCTAGACATTATTGGACTATAACTCTGACCATTGGCTCTGCTGGCTGAGGCTGATGGGAGTAGAACTTCAACAATGGCTGGAGAGTCACAAGTTCCTCACCACCTGCCATGGACTGTCACAATCGCATGACACATCGTGAATGGTTTATCCACAATATCTCATGTTATGGTTGGATGACATGTGGGAGGTGAATATTGTCTTAAAACAAACACATTGAAAATTGCTTTGTTTTCACATTTCTGCTTCTGGTCGAGAGAGATAATTTGACCTCCTTTGGTACCACTTTGCATTTCTATAAAACAGAGATGGGGAACCTGTCCCAACCCCCGGTTGATGGGCTGCAACACCCCTCACCCCCAGCCAGGACAACCAATGGTCAGGAATTATGGAATCTGGAATCCAACAACCTCTGAAAAACTCAAAGGTTCCCCATCCATACTCTACCCTCCTACATGTTTTCAGACAGAGAAGTCTACCTTGGCTGCAAAGGCAACCATTTAAATTGACCATAATTACAGGAATCATAGGCACGCAGGCACAGGACACCAGTTCAATCAGTCTAGTTTTCACAAGGTCACTATACCAAAGTATGAATAGGAGGGTTTGCACATAGATGTCTGGATTATGTGAACCATCTCCGAATTTATATTAATTTCCAAGTTAAAGATAAACTAGGTAAAAATGACTATGCTAAAATTACAGTCTTTTGAGTACAACTGTGGTAAATACCACTTTGGTAAGAATACTAAAATTACTGTATTTATCTTAGAAGTCACCCATTACAGTAATTTACCGTGGTGTAACAATAAACTTTCTTATTACTTAATACCAGAGTGGTAACAACTAAATTTACAGCTGCATATAAAAATCACACAGTTTCAAAGATCATGCTGTAGACAACATTTGACTCAGAGTAATGCATTATGTAGCTCATGCTTTTCAGTCGCTGGAATATTTGCTAAGAAAAAGAGAAACATGTTCCACTCCTGCATTTTCCCACGATAAAGTCTTTAAGCTTATTTATAAATGACAAGGTCAATAAAATCCTGAGTGCTGTAGATATACGTAGCAGCCATGTACACATTCTTTATTGTAGGGGTGAAGCTGTTGGACTCCAGCTCCCATCAGTCACATCTAGCATGACCAATGGTTAGAGATAATGGACACTGAAGTCCTGCAACATCTGGAGAAGACTCCCCATCTCTGTTCTGTTGCTTCTGGGTTAGGCAGGTTTCATAGGATGAGTTTGTATGGTTGCTTGAAGTGTTTGTTTTCCATTTGGATGGATTTTTCACATGATCCTCCCACAAAACCATCAGGTTTATGGCCTGCCAATCACACAAATAAGACCTAATGAGTCTTGTTTCCCTGAGTGGCTATTGGAGAAAGGCCCATTTCCACGGTGAAATTCCAGGTTTGAGATATGTGATCCATGAGGTGTTGCATTGTTGCCAACTAAGATTTCCAGTGATCTAGGAGAAAGCCCCATTGAATTCAATGGGACTTAGTTCTAAGTAACCATGGTTAGGTTTTCACAGACTAATTTAAATCAGTGGACTTAAGTAAGTAATGATTAAGTCCATTAATGTTAATGGGACCAGTTTGAGTATGATCTGGTGGTAGTTCCATTTTCATTTAGGGTCTAGGCTAAGTGTGACTTTTTGCATGAGCTTTTAATTAACGACAATGGCTTTATGTACTTTTATGGTTTATTATGTGCTGCTGCTTTGTTATTGTTTCAGTCTGTCCTCTTGCTGCTTATTGGCAATTATTTTTCTCAACTTATTGTAAGCCACCCTGCATCCATGTTTATATAAATGTGGAGGAAGGATAGAAACACTCCCCATTCACCTATCACTTTAAGCTAACTAAATAGAAATTCTTGTTGCCTCTACTTGCATTCTCTTCACATTTTGCACCAGTGAACCATCAACATTCATTTACAATGTATTTTGCTTTGGGTGATATTTGGTGGTGACTCAAGCCATTCACATACACTGTATATATATATATATATATTTCTACTGCTTTAATAGATCTGATACCTGAAACATTATCTAGTTCTCCCTATCAAGTGTAGCAAAAATTCATGCTATGCTATAGTTTTGGTGAAATATGATTTTCAATGCAAATAATTTCTTCTTTTGTGTGTGTGTGGGGGGGTGTAAGAAAGGATCTGTCAAAAATCCTTATTTGCACTCTTTTCTGCAGTTAGTTCACCCACCATTAGATTCCATAATCTAATGCTGCTTCAGTGAGGTTTTTCCCCCTTCAAAAGACTCATTAGGCATTCACTTTATAAACTTGATGATGTCACAGGCACTGTCACGGAGCCAATCATATTTGGCTCCATGACAACATGGCTGAAATCAAACACAGCTCTCCCATTGCTCTCACCAAGGCAGAGAGGGAAGAGAAACTGCACCCCAATCACTCAAGCAACTGCGTCACTGCTTCTTGTTTTGCCAGGCTCATTGTCAGCTTCATTGCCCACTACGATTGTGCAGCAAGACTTTCACCTCAATCTAGCTGTGACTAGTTGGGATGTGCATCATTAAGGACCATTGATCTCTTTTTCTTAGGCTATTAGTGGCTAGGTGGGCAAAACCACAGTAATAGAGCCCTTTTGCTGGTGCTCATCTTTAGTGAGGCAAGGAAAGATTTGTCATTTTTATTCTCGTTGTTGGATGAACACCTTAGAGAATATTTGTTGTGTTTCATGTTTCTTTCCTATGTGTTTGGTTTTAAATGGTTTAAATGAATGACAAGCTGATTGGTACTTTATATATTTGTAAGTCACTTTGAGACATTTTTATGTAGGAAGCAATGAAGAAATATCAATATTATTATGAACAAATTAATCACTTCTTACATGAGACCCAAGGTGATTCACAAACATACCATAAAAATAGTTTCAGGGATAGCACAACCACTGCCCTACCATCAACTAAGAACTTTTGGCCCTTCAGATGTTGTTGAATTACAATACATGACCATGCTTGCTGGGGTTGATGGGAGTTGTAGTTCACCAGCATCTGAAGGACCAAACATTCTCCACACCTGTGATATAGTAACTCATATGTGTAGCTTATAGAAGTGCCTCCCAAATCATTACATGTCCTAGATCTCACACCTCAGAGGAAACAGGCCTCTCCAAAACCTGGGTTGACAAAATAAGGTACTGAGCTTTCTGAAAGACTTGCATGTCTGCATCTGCCAACACTGCATCATCTTGTTCACTTCAAAGGTGACAAAAACAGTAAATGTGATAATGGTATTTTACAACTGAAAGATTTATGATAAAGCTAACAGAGCACACTGGGTAAAAAAAAAAATTCCTCAGGAGACTGTCTGATGAACACACATTTTATCTGCATTGAATGAAAAATGGAACACATCCTTTAGGAGTGAGCATTGATTTCTGAAACAGCTGTCATTAACGGATTCATTAAGAATGCATGCTTCTTAATTACAGCTGACTCAAATGCATAGTGGCTTTTCTTGATGGCAAAAATCAATCAATCAAAACAAATGAACAATGATCAGGCTTGGAAATCAGATAGACAGCTTTCCCTCATTGATGCTTCTTTGGTTCCTTAGATAATCTATAGATGGGACAAAGAGGAACTGATTTAGCAGCGATGCCACATGCTTGTAACCCTTACAGTTGACACAAGAAAGTGTCCCCCCCTTCCGTACAGGGGGTTTTCTCCCAATGCAAACAGCAGCTTCAGAAGAGGCATTTTCATCAGAACTCAAGCAGAAGAGAAAGGGGTTAAGGCTCCCCTCCCCATTAACTGCAGTCCTGTTAATTATAACACAATCTGAATGCCAAAGAACCCGATAGGTATTAATCACCATCACCATCAATGGAATCCACCATGAGCACCAATCCCACCGTACCTCTGTCATTTTCTGTCTTAGTCCAGTCTTTCAGATCATTGTACTATCTCAGCCTTAGGTCCAGAGCAGCAGGGGTAAATTTTCATGTAATGTTTAAGCAGGGAAACACTAGCGTTTGTGCATCATTGTAGCTTTAGAAGAGAATAGATTATCAAAATCAATTGTCAGCTGGCATATTGCAAAATCTTGCAGCAAGTCAAGATGAATTATAAGAACCAGCTGGGTTCACAGATTCACTTCTTTCAGAAACAAATGAAAAAATGTGCTTACAGCTTCAGATTTATTTATTTTTAAGCAACATATATTGTCAGGGTCTAAAAATCCCACAGTGTACTCCATGCCTGAACACATTAAAACACCCCTAGAAATGTTAAAAGATAATTCAGGAGATTTAATATGTTGATCTTATTCTTTGGGAGGGAGGCACTATATATGCTCTCATGAAACCCAATGATAAATTTAACAGAGGAGAAAAGGCTCACAAATGGGGGGAAATGAGACCATCATGGACAAAGTAAGAATTGGGATAAATTAGCATTAGCAACCATACGCACAATAAAGAAGACAAAGAACTATCATAAACAGAAACTGTTGGTATTCATATTCTAAATATGTGTTGTCCAGTGGCGTCTACTGTATAGCATTTTTCTTGGATAACATACTTTGTGATACTTCCCCTTCCATTATCAGGGGTCTGTTGAATTTGAAATCAGTGGTGCCACTATGCAAGGACTTTGGGTCAGGTGACCAGGACCCTAATCAGTGGAACTGGCAGGTTGACCCCTGAACAGAGCAGGGCTGACTCGCCACATTTTGAAATCTGTATACATTGCCTAAAGAACATGAGAAGAGCCTGCTGGATCAGGCCAATGATTCCTCTAGTCCAGCACCCTCTTCTCACAGTGGCTGGCCAGATGTGTGCAGGAAACCTTCAAGCAGGACCCAAGCAAAAGAGCATCCTCCCCATTCCATGGTTCACAGCAACTGTTATTCAGAAGCATTACTGCCTCTGACTATGGAGTCAGAGCACAGCCATCATGGCTAGTAGACCAGGGGCCAGCAAACTTTTTCTGTGGGGGGCCGGTTCACTGTCCCTCAGAACTTGAGGTGGGCTGGACCGCACGTGTGCATACGCCTTCCCTCCCTCCTTCCCTTGGAGACAGAGTGGCTGAGATACCTCCACTCACTGTGTTCAGATGGAGGGGGCTGGGCTGGGGAGGGGGTGCCCCACCGGCACTGGGTCTCGGCTGGTGCGGAGGGGATGCAGCCACCCCGCCGGAAAGGGCCCCTACCCCAGGGTGTCCATGACCGTGCTGCTAATGTGCCACTGCCGAGCAGCACAGAAGAGTCCTCCTCTTCCTCTTCCTCCTCCTACTTCCTCACAGGCTCTCTGCTCCCGCTTCTTCCCACCCCTTCGCTTCTCCTCTTCCCTTCTCGGCGCTAGATGTCAACAAGGCACCCTTCCCTGCGCCTTGCCCCAATTGGAGCAGCAAGTCTTGGGAAGGGTTGCCATTGGTCGCCGGCTCGCGTTAAACTGGCCAATGGAGGGGAGGCCTGAGGTTGCCAAGGCTTCGGATTGGCTAGCATTGCGGAAGTCTGAGCAACATCAGAGCATGCTGGGAGATGTAATGGGGGGGGGGAGATCACAAAAAATGGCACCCAAAAAACACTTAAAAAAACACACGCCGATTGTGCCGATTGCAGAACCATTCGCGGGCCGGATCCAGAGGGCAATGGGGCCGGATCCAGCCCATGGGCTGTAGTTTCCCAACCCCTGTAGTAGACACTGATAGTTCTCTCCTCCGTCCAATCCTCTTTTAAGCCACCAGCTTGTTGTCCATCACTGCCTCATGGAGAGTGAGTCCCATAGTTTGTGTTCAACATCAATTATTTATTTAGAATATTTATATCCTGCTTTGTAACCCTAAGAGGTGCTCAAAGCAATGGACAAAAATTTCTTGCAATAAATACAAGAGCAAAGAAATGTCCCTGTAGGGACAGGGTTATTCATGCTGCATGCCCGGCCTTCCCACTTGGTCTTCCATTTTGTTGATATTTAGGTATAGAAGGAGGACTCATTCCACCCATAATGGAGATCAGTCTTTCTGCCAGGACAAAGCTTCCACTATAGTCCTCTGAAGCAAAGCAGAAGGGCCGGTCAGCATGTAAGTCGCTCAACCCATAATACTAAACTTCTTGTATTTAGAAAAGCAACCAGTTGTTCACTTACCACAAACCAGTTGTGAGTTGCCACAGCATTTCTGCAGCTACAAAAAATAGTATCCCTTGTCTCCCAGTATGAAATTAAAATGATATAGAATCCCAGAGACACTAAAACAAAATCTACCCATAGATGGCGGTGTTGCCACAGGAAAGGCACCCTCAAGTGAGATTAAGTGCCATCGCTTAAAAACATTTATGATTAACAATGAATTAATAAAGCCAATTATTACAATGGAAATTTTTAAAATGGCATGCAGTGCTCAGATTAGATCAGCTGCCAGCACTTTTTAAAAATGTGTTTCAGTCAATTTAATCATCTCAATGGCCACCCTTATGATGCTAATATCATATGGGATGTAAGATTTCAGGCGAATAAACTTCTTTCCCCTCCAAAAAGAGAGACCTTCTTAGGCTCAGAAGCAGTTCTTGAAAATAAAAATAAAATCTTATATTTCTGCAGCAAGCAGATTTTTCCACTGAGGTAAATCTGATCTTACTTCAGCAAATGCAGAAGAGATCGATAGCTAGAGCAGCAGCAACAGAAGTTCTAAATAATGGGAAGGTTTGTAGCTGAGGAGATTGAGTGGACTGAATTCTAAACTACCTGCTTTTCTGACAGTCTGTCCCTGTGTGGAAGCTTCTAGAATATTCACTGCTATCTTGTTAGCTGGCGCTGTTCGGCAATTACTTAAGATATTGAAAGTTGAAGGCACTTACGATAGTTTAGTTAGATTCTAATATTCTGTTTCCAGAGACACAAGCCACGACACAATGTATGCATTGCTGTTGTTTTCATTTATAAAGAAATTTAAAACATCTGGGAGATTTGATTTGATTGGTTTTTTTTTTAAACCCAACCCATACGGACAACCCAAACTGTTTTTACTGCCAAAGGGAGAAGACAAGATGGTACCCACAGATTCAAGCTGGGGAAGGGGCAGCATCCTTCATCATGCCCAAGTACAGCAGGACAGCATGGTTGCTTAGGAGAACCAAGGAGAACAGTGGTGACTGGAGCCCATTGGGACTAGCAGAATAGAAGACAGGGGGCCCGACGGTAGTAGACAGTCTCAGGGGCACCAGGCACTACAACCTGGTTGTCCCAAGTCATGTTGCTGTTTGACTGTCATGTTGCAAGTGTGTTATGTATTGGGTTTAACACATTTTATGTTGGCAGGTGAGTTCTAACCAATTGTACAACCGTTGGTAGACGAACGTTCTAATGGCAAGTAAGCGCAGGCACTGTCAACTGTCAACTGGCAGTTCTTGCTGGGGGTTTTTAGTGTGTGCATCCTGTGAGTTCTGTTCTTGTTTTTCTAAGAGTGAGCTGTTGTCACTGGACAAATGCTGAATAAACATAGTTGAGGAACTTATACTGCCTTGGGCGTCTGACTTTTCTGAACATTTAACATTGGTGACGAAGGTGGGATACATGAGCTCCCACTGGCTACCAAAGGCCCAAGACCACACTGCAGCACTGCCGCCTGCTGCCTCGCAGTAAATGCGACCTCACTGCCACGCTGGACCCAGCAAGAAGCACCGGAAACAAGACCATGCCTGCCACGTCTTCGCAACCACCCATAATCGCACAAGCGACTGCCTCAGGTCCGAGGATGGCCACCAGTCATAGTTGGCCGCCACCAGACTTCGATATGAGCCACCCTGCAGAATGGCCACAGTGGCTCCGCCGAATAAGGAGCTATGTCCAACTACAAGGCTTCACTAGGGAGGCAGACAAGGTGGATGTCCTACTGATGGTGCTGGGAAGTTCCGCCATCACCCTACTGGAATGTCTGATGGCACCCAGGGATGTAGAAGCCTGCACTTTCAATGAGCTGACACAGGCTATGACAAGACACCTCACGCTTCAGTCATCTAAAAACCACCACCACTATGACTTTGCTCACAGAGAGCAACAAGTGCAAGAGTCAGTGAGTGAATACATCACAGCGCTCTGGGCGATTGCGATGTATTGGCAATTCGCTGACATTGAGGAACGACTTCTCGAAAGGTTCATCATTGGCATGCGAGACATCCATCTTCACCACAAGCTGCTGGCAAAAGATGACATCACGATCATGGAAGCAATGAATATGGCCACGGCCTTTGAGAAGGATAATGCCCACGAGGCGGCCCACAGCCCATGTACCAAAAGGAGAACTCACCGTAACCAGCGAGACTGGTCATCTTCTGTAGATTCCCACAATGAGGATGTCCACTGAGCTTCAGACCAATCCTATCGACACCACCACTCCCAGGCTACGAGCACATCGTTGAACCAGTGATGCACCTTGAGGGACCTGCGCCTGTTGTGGAGAAAACCATGAATGTTGGACATGCAGATTTCGGGACGCCACATGTCATCGCTGTGGGAAGACTGAGCACATTGGGCGAGTCTGCCGCTCCAAGACCTCCGGAGCACGACCCAAGCAATGTGTCCATGAGGCCTACGAAGAGGAGGAGTTAGAGTCTACCTCTTCAGCCAGGGTACTTTAACATCCACCCCCAGGGTCCAATAAGCTTATGGTGCAACTCAGGATAGAGGAAACCCCATGTACTATGGAGTTGGATACCGGCTCATCCTACTCCATAATATCTGCTAAGACTCTGAAAGAGCTTTGTCCTGACGGCGGTCCTCCTCTCCGCCCGGCCCCCATAGTGCTGCGGGACTTCCAGAGGAAAAGAATACAGCTAAAGGGTATGGGCACCTTCAAGGTCCAGTTTAAGAAGTACACCAAGAATTTGAACCTCATCATAACTGAAGGCCCATTCACTAGCCTTCTAGGCAGAGGCGTAGGAAGGTCAGGTGGTACCCGGTGCGAAAATTTCTTGTCCCCCCCCCATTGATTCCCCCCTGCAAAAATGGTTTTACGTTATTTCATATTTTCTTACAAAGGAATAATAACAAGTAATAATAATAATAAATAATAATAATAATAATAATAATAAAAACTTTTATTTATATCCCGCCCTCCCCGGCTGGCCATCAGATACATAACATTGGTATAAAATCAAACAATAATTAAATTACCTCCTAAAAAACATCTCTGGGAACAGTAAGTGCTCCACTGAACTGAAATTTCAGCCTTCATGACATAGGAAAACAGCCAAGTAAACAGCTATTTTGGTGGAGGAGGGTCAAGATATTAACCAATACGCATGAAATTTCATATATAGCTATATAATCTCTAGTATAGTAAGATAAGACCGTTGGAGCAGGTACTTTTTTTAAAAAAATGTTTTTTTATGAACCTCACTAGTAGGGCAGTAATTGTTCCTTGATAATTTGTCACCCCCTCCATTATGGAATGTGGGGCTTGATCGCTTAGTCACCTAAGGGGTCTTAGAGCCGGTATCTTCGGGGACCTGGGAAACCCCAATCGTCACACCGGTTAAGCTGGATGGGTCAGTCCGTACCTGTGGCGATTACAAATGCACCCTAAACCGGGCCTTACAGGACCACACATACCCGGTTCCTGTAGTGAGCCACATGTTAGTGACCCTGGCTGGGGCTAAGATCTTTGGAAAGCTGGATTTAGTGCAAGCTTATCAGCAGCTAACCATTGACGAAGCCACCGCAGATGCCTAGACAATCATGACTCATAGGGGTGCTTTCAGGGTCAAACGCCTACAGTTTAGAGTTAGCGTGGCCCCAGGGTTATTTCAGAGCCTAATGGACCGTCTCCTTAAAGGCATCCCCAGAGTCATGCCATTCTTTGACGATGTGCTGATCATCGTATCGTCGAGAGAGGACTTTGCCACCAGATTACGGACAGTGCTCCAACGCTTCCAGGTGGCAGGACTTAAGGTAAAACAGAAAGAGTACCTGTTGGGAGTGAGCAGTGTGGATTTCCTGGGGTTCTGGGTTGATGCAGACGGCATCCATCCAGCAGAGGACAAAGTGTGTGCCATTTGTGATGCCCCAGAATCAAAAAGCAAGGCAGAGTTACAAGCCTTCTTGGGACTTAATTTTTACCACGCGTTCCTGCCACACAAGGCAGCCATAGCTGAGCCTTTGCACAGGCTCCTGAAAAAAAAGTGCCATGTGTCTGGAGCCCTTGACAGGCCAAGGCTTTCCGAGGGGTCAAAGACTTGCTTGTGTCCAACTCGGTGTTGGCACACTTCGATGAAAAGCTCCCGGTGGTGCTGGCTTGTGATGCTTCCCCTTATGGAGTGGGTGCAGTACTGGGCCACCAGCTCCTGAATGGGAGGGAAGTCCCAGTGGATTACTTCTCCCAAACTCTCACATCAGCGGAGCACAACTACTCCCAGATCGACAAGGAGGGTTTGGCGATAGTTAAAGGAGTCAAAAAGTTTCATGACTTCCTTTATGGTCGGCCTTTCACTATTGTTACCGACCACAAGCCACTTCTGGGACTCTTTGTACCCGACCGCCAGACATCCCAGATGCTTTCGCCATGAGTATTGCACTGGTCCATTTTCCTGGCCGGTTACCAATACTCGCTACAGCACTAACCCGGGAAAGCCATGGGTCATGCAGATGCGCTCAGCCGCTTGCCACTGTTGGAGAGCAGCTCTGATCCTGCTCCTGCCCACCAGATCCTGTTGCTGGAAGACTTACTGGACCAGCCCCTGCATGTGAAGGACATTGCTGCTTCAACCATGAAGGACAGGCTGTTGGCCCACATCTCAGACTGGGTGGGGAGGGGGTGGCCCAGGAAGCCGGGTCCAAAATTTTCATGTTACACAGCCCGCAAAGACGAGCTGTCTACTCACCGAGGATGCGTGTTATGGGGTAGCCGTGTTATAGTCCCCACCCCGTTAAGAAAAAAAGTCTTAGAAGGGCTGCATGTGTCTCACCCGGGAATTGTCCGGATGAAGGCATTGGCCCGTAGCTATGTGTGGTGGCCAGGCATAGATGCGGAGATAGAGGGTTGGGTGAAACATTGCGAGCCCTGCCAGGTCTCCTGGCTGGATCCACCCAAGGCACCAGTACAGTTCTCTGGGAGTTCACACAGGCCCCATGGTCCTGGGTGCACGTGGACTTCGCGGGGCCTTTTCAGGGCCAACACTTCTTAATAGTGGTTGACTCTCAGTCCAAATGGCTCGAGGTGGTGCCGACCTCAACCGTGTCCACTAGAATGACTATAAACGCACTCAGGAAGCTATTCGTGACACACGGCTTGCCAGACACACTGGTGAGTAATAATTGGACCGCTTTTACTTCGGTGGAGTTCAAAGAATTTGTAACCAAGAATGGAATCCACCACATTCATTCCACTCCTTTTTACCCGGCCACTAATGGCCAAGCTGAACGCATGGTCTGCACTACCAAAGATGCTCTTTGGCGCATAGTGCATGGAGACTGGACTCTCTGGTTAGCGGAGTTTTTATTGGCCTAGCACATCACCCCAAGCGCAGTGACCAGCAGCAGCCCAGCAGAGTTGCTTATGGGAAGGAGGCTCACTACCCTCCCTGATTGTATGCACCCCGACTGGGCTCTTCAGCAACAGCCATCCACTGTGGTGCGGGGGGCTCCAAGAGGGTTCTCCCCAGGAGACCTTGTATATGTCCGGAACTATGGGACCAGACAGGGTTGGGTCCCAGGTACCATTGCCCACTGTACAGGTCTGGTTTCCTATGAGGTAGGGTTGGAGTGGGGACTGGTTTGGAAGAGACACCTTGACCAGATCAGAACCAGGACATTTCCGAACACATAACTTCAAGCAGAACCAGAGGATAAAGAAATGGGAACTTTGGGAGATTCTGTGACCAGGCCAGGGTGGGAACCAGATGGGTTGCTGGTGACCGAGTTACCCCAGCAGGGCGATCTCAGGCTGGAGTCCTCAGTGGGTCCATCAGCCGTGACCCCTTTGGAGCCGGCCTCGCTGGCCTCCCCACTCAGACCGCGGGTACTGGAGGAACCTCCTGGGTCACCCACTCAGGCACAGGAACCGCGGTGGTCCCAGCAGGAGCAAAAAAGGCCGGCACACCTTGATGACTATGTTTGTTCCTTTTGTTAGGAAGTTGGGGGGAGAAGTGTTATGTATTGGGTTTAACACATTTTATGTTGCCAGGCACATTCTAGCCAATCGTACAACCGTTGGTAGACAAACGTTCTAATGGCAAGTAAGCGCAGGCACTGTCAACTGTCAACTAGCATTTCTTGCTGGGGTTTTTAGTGTGTGCGCCCTGCGAGATCTGTTCTTGTTTTTCTAGGAGTGAGCTGTTGTCACTGGACAAATGTTGAATAAACGTAGTTGAGGAACTTATACAGCCTTGGGCTTCTGGCTTTTCTGAACATTTAACAAAGTGGTTCCTCCACCTCTCTGAGTCAAGGTTCAAACATTTGTTGACCACCATGTCCAATCCTACAAGCACCTTGCCCTCCCACAGGCAATAACCCCCCCCCCCAATACATTAGATGAATTTGTTGCCTTATCATGCTGGTCATATTCATCTGATAGAGGCAGCCTTACTCTTCCTAATGATGGAGATGGGAGAGGAATTCAATTAACTTTGCTTTTAAAGGTGATTTTACCTAATCCACACTTTCCAGAAAAACAGGTATCCTTCACTGCATGTTTTTCCCTATCCTTAACCAGCAAGGTTATTTATTTATTTACAGACAAAAACAGCTCTCCTTTGCTTTCCTTCAAGGTTAGTGTGGGCTGGGCTGGGGAGAAGGCAACCCCCCCCCTTACTTCCCCTTAGTGCCAGACATAATCTGATTTTTGTCTGGAAATTGGGAGAAAATGATGAAAACTTCTTAAAATGGTAATAGCAGATTAAAGGAGAAAATAATATGTAATAATAGGGTTGAGAAAAGAAGAACACAGCTGGAGCGTAAGCGCTTTAGAAATATAATCTATAGACTCACATAGCATAAGCGGATCTTAATTAAAATAGTGGCCATTGTAAAGGCTTTCCTCCACCACACACACAAACAAACAAACAAACAAACAAACACACAATACAACACCTGCTGAAGAATGCAAATATGCTGCTTCTGAGTTTTTATGCAATGATGCAAGTCGTTTCTTAAGGATGGGCTTTTTTTAATTCTCAGTCTAGTAAGTTTTAGAAATGGGATTCTCAAAGCTTGTCTTAACTAAACCTGCTACAGTTCATACTGGGCAGAGCTTTTCCAATGGATACTGAGAATAGATTTGCATGTGCTTCAGATATAAATTACCTCCCCAGCTACCTGAATTTAAAAAAAATAAAAGGAAGAAGTCTGAACGTTGAAGTTTCCCATTTCACAAAACACAAGTTTCCTCTCTCCAGAGAATAATGGATGAAATGGCCCTCATAATTTGACCATCCATGAATTTTGGAAACAACTGTTGATCCAGCTTTAGTGTTGTTGAATCTTATTTTAAGTTTGTTGCGGGAAGCCATGCATTGGCCCCTTCCAGTAGGATTGTTGCCTTTGGTAGGGCAAAATAAAGGACAGGTTGGACAAAATATGGGACAAGTCAAGGGAGGAATTGGGGGGCTAAAATTACTTTCCTTGGTGCAGAAATGACATTAAAGCAATCCAGTACAAAGGCACACAGGGTTTACAGTGGTTTATTTAACGAAAATGACAGGTCAAGCACTAAGACCCACCCACCTTTGCCCATGCAAAGTCCAGCTCTCTCACTCTCTGACTCTAAGTCTCTGTCTCCAACCCACTGACCTCTATTTGCCCCGCTCTCCACCAGGACTGTGCAAACCCTTTCTCTTGTTCTCCATTTCTGACCCCCCCCCGCCAGTGAAAAACCTGAGACTCCACTCTAGCCAACCCGTACACTGCAAATCCCCTGTCTTGCATTATGCAACCCATCACCTGCCCACACAAAAACTCTCTTTCTCAAACTCCTCCTTCCGGCACCACCCCATCCTCTGCCTGCGTCCCGCAATAACTCTCGCTCTCACTGAAGTTAGCTGAGCCAAGACTGATGTAAGTCTCCCAAAAGGGGGCTTGCATGGGCAGGACCAGAGAGGGTTGACATAGGTTGTATATTAAGCTCAGTTATGTAACCTTGAAACCCAGCACAGAATAACATTTTCTAAGATGTTTTCTCTCTGCAAAATTTAGGGCTTATCTAGACTTCCATCTGTGCCACAATTTGTAGGCACAGGTCCGACCAGATTTTCTTTTTTGTGGGGGAGATCCTATTACCATTTAATTGGAACAAATGGCAATAGGGCTTTCTGCAGATCACTGTTTGTTCTGATTCAGTGGTAAACAGTGAGTTTTCCCTGGGAAAGTGGCAGGTCAAAAACAAAATGAAACTAAACAAAAAATCACTCAAACAAGTGTTTGCAAATCATGGACCCCTGCCTACAAATCACAGCGCAGATATAATAATGGAGTGTCATTCTAATGAACTTTCAGTCTGAGAAAAGCACATAGGCTCGGGGAAATGGCTTAAGTGGTAAACTTAATGTATATTTTTGAATTGACACCTACTGACATAAGTTAAACAAGAAACAGGAAGGATGGAAGGGCCTTCTATCACTCCCCACACCTCAAGCACCCCTTTCCATAGATAAGAACATAGAAGACGGCATGACATAACAGTGCTAACAAAACTAAAACAAAAACAGCACCAGGCAAATTAGATGCATCAAAATGAAAATATTTTTTTTCTGACTCAAAGCTAATGCTAAATGCCACCCAGATGCTTTATCTTCCTTGCAGGAAAGGATAGTTTTGCAGCATCCATTGCTGCCACAGAGTGAACAAAACAAGAATAAAATGAATGTGTTAACTATTTGGTATGGTCTTACTTTCTAAGGTCTAGCTCAAACATGCATTCATTTCTAACCATGTGCAGGACACAGTTATGTGGAATAAAGAGGTTTATGCTACACCTGCTGCACCCTCTTTACTGCTGCTCCTTCTGGTGGCACCTCAAGTCAACATGCTTGTTGAGGTGGATTGCTGTGGTTACTGAAACACATTGGGTCAGTTTTAATTTCCCTAGAAATATTCTCCATCAGAAGTAGCCATTGCAGTGTCCTTCAGATGTTATTAGACTACAGTTCCAATCACTCCTAGCTATAGGCCATGCACAAGGCTACCCCTGCTCTGAACAGAAGCAGGTGTAAACATCTGAATCAACTGCAGCATCAGAAAGTGTGTTTGTCCAAGTGTTCAATGAGTTACAGGTCACCTCTTGACAAATAAATCTTCAGCATGAAATTCAGGGCTCAACCACTTGCACTTTCTAGGCACAAGTATGGGATTTCCAGGTTTGCATCTGAGCTGTTTTTGTTTTGCCTGGGAAAACCCACATTCTATCAATGAATTGGAGCAAATGGTAATCCATGAAAAATATGATTGCTGCTTGTTCTGATTTCCCAGGGAAAGCAGCATAATGAAACAACAACAACAACAGCACCCAGACACAGACCTGGAAATTCCGGACCTGCGCCTAGAAACATGGCACAAAAGGATGAGCCCACAATCACTATTGTTGGAATTCATTCCCTATTGTTCTGTGGAACTATGGCCTCAGAGATGAAAGGTAAAGTAGGATCACTTGGTTACAATTGCTGACCAGAGAATGAAAGACAAATAGAAGGTTACCCCTCTCACTCTCAGCAATTCTCAGCGTGAGAAAGATCAGCATGGTCTCAACTATTGGCCATTCTCCCTCCCCAGCCTGAAAGTAAACACAGCTGGCCATCTCAATTGACAACATGACTCGGTGTTCCTGTAATTACCAAAGGAACTGTCTGCAGACATATTGTAAAACAGTCATCTCAATCCAGCTGGTTTAGGATGTGACCGTAGAATTTAGCACAACAGCAACCTCTATGCTTATGAAACGACCACAAACAGAAAAACCCTTGGAGGGCTATCAATGCAACAACAAAGAATATCAAACAGGCAACAGTTACAATTATTTATTATTTAGATTTTATATCCCAAATTTCTTCACAGGAGCTCAAGAGTCACGGAGGATAAGTCTATCAACGGCTACCAGTCATGATGGCTGTGTTCTACTTCCACTATTGAATAGCAGTTGCTTGGAACCACATGTGGGGAGGCTGCCGTTGCACTCAGGACCTTTCTCCAGGCTTGTTATGGACATACTGGCTGCCCCCTGTGAGAACAGCGTGCTGGACTAGATGGGCCATTGGCATGATCCAGCAAGGATTCTTGAGATGTCATACGTGCTACTCTCCTCCTTCAGTTTATCCACACAGCCATCTCTCCTATATGGTGGGTTAGGCCGAGAGATCGTTATTGTATGGTCACCCCAATGAGCTTCATGGCTGAGAGGAGATTTGAACCTGGTCTCCATGGTCTGACTTCATACAGGAAAACTTCCTCTGCTAGTAGAATACCCCCTGAAAGTTAACTGTGCAGATATCTCAGTTGCACGATCGCTCCTCAATTATTTTGCGTAGGAGTTGCAGCATGTAAGGGATACAGAGCTAAACTACTTAACTTTATTGCTACAAATAGCCAATCCAAATGTGCATGATTAGTCTGCTTCTGCTAACTCTCGGAATTCCTGTTTGATTCCCTCCATCCATAATAGTCAGGTAAACGTCTGCCAAATTAAATGTAACTGCCAGTTCTTTATGATGTGGGAAAAATCAAAGCAAATAAGCCAGTCTCTGCTTTCTTTTATCAGTTTGTCAATAATTACATTCCATGCTTAGCCATTTAATCACTCATCGCCTAGTCTGAAAAAGGAAGAGGGATATTTAGAATTTTCTTTCCACCCCACCTCCCAGTACTTTGTCTTATTTATCATCTGGATAAAATACCCCTGAGCTGAAGTGAATGTGTGGTGTGAATAAATGCCAGGAAATAGACCTTTTAAAAGACCTTTAAAAAGACCTATACTGGCAAAGCACGGTGAGTGTTTAAAATCATTTTACTGGGGGAGGAGGAGGAAAATGAGCACTTTCTGGAAGTTCTAATTGACAGGGGCTACAACATGGGTGGGAGCTTCAAGTCCAGGGGCCAAATGTGGCCCTCCGGTTCACTCTATCTGGCCCCTGGAACTCTCCAAAGGCCATGTCCCTCTCTCCAGGCCACACCTCTTGCTGACTTTGCGTCATGTCCTAAGTGTTTTGGCCTGGCTGGAATATGTTATTGAACACTGATAATACCTCTTGCTTATTTGGATAGAAGATGGGGAGACGCCACAGAAAAGGCCTGTTCTCATGTTGCCACCCTCCAAAGTTCTTGGGGACGGGGGACATAAGAGATATTACAATAACTGCATAGCATTAATTAAGGCTGGCCAATAACAAGGCCAGTCCAAGACATTTCAGCACCTGAGGTGGACCCCCAAAATGGCACCCCCACTAGGGAAGAAGGAGTGAGGGAAGATCTACATCAAGAACAAGGGGAGAAGAAAGATTGACATTGGGATCTGCTGTCCTGGTGGATCCTGCTGCCTGAGGTGGTCACCTCCCCTGGACTCATAGGTGAGCCAACCCTGGCCAATAATTCATCCATGATGTTCTGTATTTCTCACCACCACCACTGTTGGCATCTAATATGGAAAATCAGGGCATAGGGCACAATCCATTAGCCATTATATTGGGGAAGGGGAAGAGACATGGTGCCCATTTTGAAAGAGGGACATATATTTACTGTAATGTCTAGTTTGAGCTTCATTTGAGGGTGTGAGGGAAATCCGGATTACGTATTTTGCAAGGTTGCTGAATTCCCCTAGAAAGGAGTATATATTCTTGTTGTTGAATCTGCAGTGTTGTAGAATGGCAGTTCATACACTTTGGGAATGCTGGGTTGGAAGGAGGAGCCAGAGCCAACAGCAGGTAGAACCCACACATTATAGTGTTGTCCCTGTCCTCCCTTGCTGAGGTGTAGAAAGGCAACACTGAGAATAAGCAGGATGCTCATAGGCTTGTCTAGCTGTAAGGAAGAAGGTGTGCATTTGAAGCCTGGCTGAGTTGGGGGGCAGCACCCCATTTGCCAGATCTTGCTGGAAGAAGTAGCCACCACATGGTCCCAGTAAATGATGCTTCTGCAGGGATGGAATGGTGGGGGGGGCACCTTTCCATTTTGCTTCAAGCAGTAAAATGGGATGAGCCGCCCCTGCCATTGGCTGTAATAGACCAGTGTAGCTTTATTTGCAAAGGTTGTTGGGCACTCAATTCCAACTTAAAAAATTTCCTATGACCAGGGTGTAAGAATCAAATCCATACTGCGGGCCTGGCCAGTTATCTGCAGAGATTGTGTCCTCCTTAAAAGGGGGCACGTGTTGCGGTGAGAGCTGAAGACTGACCTCCTGGTTGTGGGTGGGTCTATTGGATAGCCACAATACCTGATTGGTAGGTCCCTTGTTGCTGGGTTTAATCTGGCCAATGGGGTGCAGTCTAAACAGATCGAGGGACCTATATAATCCCTTGCACGTGTCCCAGAGCCTCCTCTTTTAGCTCATGCATCGGAACACTCGCCCACCTCTCCCTAAATTTAGGGCATTTTGTGATTGACCTTGCTATGCCGTCGTGTGTCGCCTGTCATTGAGACAGGGGTACGGCAGGAATTTTCCCCACTTGGCTGTTTGGATTTTGCCATTTGGGTTTCGCCTGCAGCGTAGCAATTCGTCACAACTTGTAAGGTTGCAGATAGGCACTGGTTCATGTGATAGGGATGGGAGAATGATCTTGCCACCCCTATGTGAAGGGTATTCCGTTAAAGGAACCCAGGGACTCAACTTGGTTTGGTCAACCCCGAGAGGGGGTTGTGCCTGTGCCTGAGTCCAGGGGAGCATCTGGGGAGTGAACAGAGTCTGTTCCCAGGCTTTTCACCTGCCTCAGGTGTTCACCCTTGGCTGACCTATGATAGAGCTCTGGGTCAGCGCTACCTGCAAGGGTGTAGGGAGCTAGTCGAACCAGAGCCTATGCAACCACTCACTTTTCTGTAATCAATAAAGTTGTGGCCTAAATTCTGCCAAAAACCAAAACTAAAATTTGAGTCAAATGTGCATTTATTTAAGGGGGAGGTCTCTGGGTCTGAACACTCAACTAACACTGGATTCCTTCACTGCACATCCAAATTCAAAATACTAACCCATCCTTCAAATGAATGGCGATAACAAGAGATAGATTTCTTCCCAACATACTAGGTTGAATATGTTAGCTTTCTATATGTCTAGAGAGCCCTCCCTCACAATAAAGCATAAAGGAGAGCCTTGCTGATTCAGACAGAAAACATTTGTTTCCATTGTGGCCAACTATGTATCACAGGGAAGCCCACAAGCAGGACCTGAACATGTTAGTACCTTCCTACTCACCTTCTCCAGCAACTGTGGTTCTGTCTGCACTAAAGCAGCATCCTTGAACAGTCATGGTTTCTAACAAAGAACCCTGGGAGCTGTAGTTTTCTAAGGGTGCTGAGAGTTGTTAGGAAACACATATTCACCCGGGAAAGTTCTCAGAGTTCCCTGTTAAACCACTTTGGGAATTGTAGCTCTGTGATACATTTTCCTCTCAATATGCAAGTTTTTAAACACATCTTAGTACACATTTCAACCAAGATCAACATTGGAACATGTTGTAAAGTTTGAAGAGGGTTGGTGGACTGAATCACAATCTGCACATTCCCCCAAGAGGCATGCGAGTGTGTAGCAATGGAATCCCCATAGGTAAAATTCCCACATCGTCCCTGCATGCAATCCTCACTTGCAGGAAAGACAAACCTCAGGAAATTCCCATCCTAGGGAAACATGACCTCATCATTGCTAGTCTTTAAGAGGACCTGTAAGATATTTCTATTCCAGTCTGCATTGCATTAATAACATGCTAAGCTTTAATGTGCTCTGCTTTGCTGTAATGTGTTTGTTGTTGTTCAGTCGTTCAGTCGTGTCCGACTCTTCGTGACCCCATGGACCAGAGCATGCCAGGCACCCCTATCCTCCACTGCCTCCCGCAGTTTGGCCAAACTCATGCCAGTCGCTTCGAGAACACTGTCCAACCATCTCATCCTCTGTCGTCCCCTTCTCCTTGTGCCCTCCATCTTTCCCAACATCAGGGTCTTTTCCAGGGAGTCTTCTCTTCTCATGAGGTGGCCAAAGTATTGGAGCCTCAACTTCAGGATCTGCCCTTCCAGTGAGCACTCAGGGCTGATTTCTTTAAGGATGGATGTTTGATCTTTTTGCAGTCCATGGGACTCTCAAGAGTCTCCTCCAGCACCATAATTCAAAAGCATCAATTCTTCAGCGATCAGCCTTCTTTATGGTCCAGCTCTCACTTCCATACATCACTACTGGGAAAACCATAGCTTTAACTATACGGACCTTTGTCGGCAAGGTGATGTCTCTGCTTTTTAAGATGCTGTCTAGGTTTGTCATTGCTTTTCTCCCAAGAAGCAGGCGTCTTTTAATTTCGTGACTGCTGTCACCATCTGCAGTGATCATGGAGCCCAAGAAAGTAAAATCTCTCACTGCCTCCATTTCTTCCCCTTCTATTTGCCAGGAGGTGATGGGACCAGTGGCCATGATCTTAGTTTTTTTTATGTTGAGCTTCAGACCATATTTTGTGCTCTCCTCTTTCACCCTCATTAAAAGGTTCTTTAATTCCTCCTCACTTTCTGCCATCAAGGTTGTGTCATCAGCATATCTGAGGTTGTTGATATTTCTTCCGGCAATCTTAATTCCGTTTGGGATTCATCCAGTCCAGCCTTTCGCATGATGAATTCTGCATATAAGTTAAATAAGCAGGGAGACAATATACAGCCTTGTCGTACTCCTTTCCCAATTTTGAACCAATCAGTTGTTCCATATCCAGTTCTAACTGTAGCTTCTTGTCCCACATAGAGATTTCTCAGGAGACAAATGAGGTGATCCGGCACTCCCATTTCTTTAAGAACTTGCCATAGTTTGCTGTGGTCGACACAGTCAAATGCTTTTGCGTAGTCAATGAAGCAGAAGTAGATGTTTTTCTGGAACTCTCTAGCTTTCTCCATAATCCAGCGCATGTTCGCAATTTGGTCTCTGGTTCCTCTGCCCCTCTCTGGTTCCTCTACCCCTGTAATGTGTTTATCCTAGTTAATATCTGTATTGGACTTGAACTGATTTTATATATTTATGTTGCTGGCTCTATTTCTGTTTTAAATTGTTTTTATATATGGATTTTTAAAACTGTTTTATATATACATGCAATTGTTCTCTCTATATTTTTATGGTGCTGTGTAAATCACTTTAGGGGGCTTAGTGGGAAGCTGTCAATTAATTAATTGATTTATTGTTTTAAAAAAAATTCTGCTACTTCAATGATGGTGGAGTTGATTTGTTGTGTTGTGTGTGTTTCAGAATATTGTAAACCACCATGTGAGGGCAGTACACTTTGAAAGGCATGTTGGTAATCTTTAAAAAAACAAATATACTGTGCAGTTCTTATGAATGAATAAACTGCTTCCCGGACTGTGGAAGAAAATACAGGTACATCTCACCTGCGTGTGTGTGGTGGGGATTACCTTACTACCTACTGCATGTATAAGCAAAATTATGCAAATCTGGAATGCCCCCAGAGCAGCATTGCATGGCCATCTCTACAGCTTTTAAAACCCCACACCTTGTTACTAGGCTCTGGGAAAGTTGCATGAGGGCTCCCAAGAAATCTTGCAAGATCTCAGATGGTCCTTCCAGGTGTATTTTCCCCACTCTCTCACCCTTTAGTTATTTTTAGTTTTTTGGGGGGAGATTCTATGCAACCCCATCGAATTTAATCACCAAAGTTAATTCAAAGTAAGATGTGATCTACCTGTAGTTACTTTCAGAGAGGCACATACAAGTTCCCATCCCATCACTTAGGTAAGATTTGGTCCAATTTTGATCAAGGTTTTGACACGGCTGGCCCTTTCAATGTACTATTTTGCCGAATTAAATCACTCCAGCCCAAAGTTGTTGGTACTGTCACATGCTGTCCCCATCTCCACAGCAGTGCCAGGTTCCAGGAGTTCCAGGAGTGCTTTACACACCAGGGTCTGTATTTCTTTGGGAAGAGGGGGCAAAGCAGAAACTGTGGTGTCCTTATGATATATGGTTTATTTACACATATATACAATCTGAGGAGGGGTCCATAGCATTCATACCCCATTCTTTCAGGGCCATTTTTTAAGACTTAAGCGGACTCCAACCATTGTTCTCAAATGTTGCTCTTTGCCTCTCCCTCTCTAGCCCACTGCTTCCTAACTCTGTTGATTCACTCCTAATGCTCTGCACTGATCTTCTGCCCTCCTCCCCTTCTCTAAGCTATTGGGGCCTGACTTCTTTGCCCTCTCTTTGATTCCTGGTACCAAATAGTTCAACTCTATGATGCTATGATGCTGCTAACAACCCATTACCCCAGGCTAACACCTCATGCAGCAGGCCAGTCCTGACTTAATTAGCTGTGACACTTGGCTTAATTAAAGGATTAGCAGGGTCTACCACAGCTCAAATACACACTTGGGTCTATCTTAAATACACATGAGTCTGGCTTTAATTTCCTGGCTTTAAAACTCCAAACCAAAATTAAATTCTACCACTAGTTTAATCTGGAATTTAGGGTGTCTTGACTCCAAGATTCATAACAATACATTCCTAGGAGAGGGGGCACCTGTCTGTTCTTCCTTTTTAAAAACTACAACAAAACAAAACCATCTTTTTGGAGAGGAGCACTTTCAATCGGGAAATAGCACTGTGGCTGGGGTCTTATTTCCCAAATGTTATGGCCTCTAGCTCCTACAACTGCTCTAAGCAAAGAAGAAACAGATAAATAAATTCAGTGGGGGGTATCCCATCTCATGTCTAGTCTGACCCCAATTTACACATATAGAATTCCATATGTGTTTGTTGCATTCCGAAAGGAATCAACATGCATTTATGAATCCATCATTGGATATCTCAATTTCTTTGAACTGTTACTCATTAGAGGGGGAAAAAAAGAAGTAGCCAGTTTTGTTTTCTTCTTACAAAATACCTGGGGCTTGTTACCTATCTCTTCCAAAGATCAATAGCAAAACTCCCACTGATCTGGAGTCTTGGAAATACTAACTCCAGAGTAGTCTCATTAACTTCAAATGAATTGCCTTGGAATTTGAGCCTATATTTCTTTAATAAATGCTTTGGAGATGAGAATCCTTGAAAAGTCTATTGATTTTGTTACCTTGTTTAGTTTGGAGTTATTTGAAATGCTTCATCCTAAACTCATTAGAGTAGAAATGGATCAAGAGAACTCACTTAAAACTCTCATATCAAAGGAAAAGGACGTGGGAATTTCCAAATGCTCCCAGCATTTGCTTCATTACCTTTCCTGTACAGGTCAGCGGAAACTGAAACATTTTAACTGGTACTAAGCCCCAGAAGTCCCCAAGCCCAGCTTCAGAAATGTATATAGGAATTCCAGTGCAAATGATTTCCAAGTGGAGAATAATTCAGGCCTTTTTAAAAACAGCAACACAACAAATAGATGTTTGTTCAAATGGACACCCAGTTAATACCATTTGGACACATAACCTTCATGTAATTAAATGGAGGTTAAAGGGAGGAATGAATCATTTAAGATGTTGCAAATTATTGGTTTTTCATTTTCATTTTGAATACACAAAATGAAATAATAACAACAAAGAAGAAAAAGATCAAAGATCAAAGCAAGAATGGAAAAGCAAAGAAATAAAATATATGAGGAGACTGGAGGAAGCAGTAGTATTTCAAAAGCAGCAATATAATTCAAGGCAATTATTGCAATATACAATAGAAACATACCACTTTTAGGGTAATGGGGGTGGTGCTGTGGTCTAAACCACTGAGCCTAGGGCTTGTCGATCAGAAGGTCGGCAGTTTGAATCCCCGTGACGGGGTGAGCTCCCGTTGCTTGGTCCCAGCTCCTTCCAACCTAGCAGTTTGAAAGCACATCAAGTGCAAGTAGATAAATAGGTACCACTCTGGCGGGAAGGTAAACGGTGTTTCCGTGCGCTGCTCTGGTTCGCCAGAAGCGGCTTAGTCATGCTGGCCACATGACCTGGAAGCTGTATGCTGGCTCTCCCGGCCAGTAAAGCGAGATGAGCGCCGCAACCCCAAAGTCGTCCACGACTGGACCTTTAAAACATTTACAATGAAACCTGATTTCAAACAATAATAGTAGTTGCTTACTAGGTACATTATCAGTTACAGTGGAAGCTTGGTTTTTGAATGTAATCAGTTCCGGAAGACTGTTCAACTTCTGAAACATCCAAAAACTGAGGATCAAAAACTGAGGCTGCAAAGTCAATTGGGGGGGGGGGAATGAAAAATGCACTTTGACGTGGACATTTAAAGATAAATCACTGAGAGCATTGTGACTGCTAAAAGCAAAACTATGTCTCCATGCTTACCTTCTAAGGAAACAGCAGGGTGGGGAAAGGTTGGGTTCAGATATTTTTGGTGACTTGTGATGTTACTAGGACACTCCAGCCACAGTGTTTTGTGGGGGTGGGGTGGGGTGTTAACAAAATTAATAGCTGCACTTTCTAGTGTTTTTTGCTCTTTTTTGCTCCTCTCTAAGAAGTAGTACATTTTAAAAGATCCGATGAAGTTATACAAGAACATGTTGCGCGGTCAGGCGAAGTCCCCCCGCACCCCGGGGCAGCCCCTGAGGGAAATAAAGACTCAGACAACGTTCTATGGGATTAAATTGGCCACAACTTTATTAATATTTCAGATGTAGGAAGACCTTGGCTCAGGCATTGGGCGTTTATCCTTCCCAGCCCCCCAGCGGGGTTCTGGGTAACTTCAGGGTTATCCAGCATGATTGGGAAGTGGGCTAGTCTGGAGAACATATGTTCAAGCAGATAGCCCACCCCCTATGTTCGCTGCCGCTGGAAGGGGAGGGCAGTGACGACCCTGGGCGTTTGGTCAATGCCTCCCCCTGAGACCCCTTTAACGGGAACCCTGTTATCGCCGCCACAATGGGGGCTGGGGTCACCGCCCCACGCCCCCCAATCCTGTAAATGACTAAAGGATTCCGCCCAAGGCCTGCAACCGCCAAAGTTGTGACGAATTGCTACGGGAAAGGCGAAACCTGCCAATGCAGGGAAATTCCTTTCCGGCCCTTCAACAGCGACCTTGTCATAGCAGCGCCTGCGTGCCTGTGTGGCTGTGGGAAAAAGGTGGTTAAACCTGCAAAATAAGCATCAGTTGAGGGAGTGGGGGGTGGGGAAGCTCTGACTCCAACGGCTGCTTCCCAGGTATGACTCAAGATCTATTGTGTGTAGTGCTTAATCCCTCCCTCTACCTGGCCAATCCCTTTGGCAACACCTCCCAGCCGGGATTGGGCGGCTGCTAGCGTAGGTGGAGTCCACAGGTATCCCAACCTGGGAAGGTGAAGCCAATCCAACTGCCAGGAGCTGCCACCGTGATTCAAAGGGACCCCTCGCAACCCCACAACATGCGCACCCCGTTTTGATGTGGGGAACGCTCATTCCGTCTACAAAGTACCACATTATAGCCCATGCACCCAGGCCCTAGGACCATAAAGCTTCTGATCTCCAAAACCTCTCATTTACACATTAAGATCTGCAACTGCTTGCAAGTTTCCCACAGGCATCTGTGTTGCCACTCTGATAACAGGATGTTGGACTACATGGGCAATTGTCCTGATATTCTTAAGTCCTAGTAGACATCTCAAAGACTGCTGTGAATAAATGACATATTAATGGCAGCACTTAGGTGTTCGAACTGGGTTACCTACACTAGTACTTAATTTGTTTAAATTTGTTTTTAAAGTGGTGCAACAGTGTCCCTCTAGTTAGTCTGAGCTAATAGCTTGGATCCTGGCATATATTCTCTTCCCGGTAAGGATAAAAATGTGCCGAATTTCAAATTTCCAGTAAAAATTGCCACAGGCACAGCAAGTTAAATAGTGCTGAAAATTGGCCCATTGAAACCTTTTAATGTGTTTTTTTTAAAAAAATAAAAAATACAGGCATATCATATATTACTTTCCGATTTTGGGAGGAAACTACTGATGCACATTATTCAGACTTGTCAAGGGAAAAACATGGCTCATTGGTTTGGTGAAGTTCTGAACAGTGCTTCAAAAGTTATTAAGGTTTCCCCACCCCATCACACCCTATGGCAGCAATCACTGGGAAACTGCGTTGTATGACCAAACACTGCAACTATTCAGAAAGCCACCTTCAACCCCACACGCACCCTGCCCCTCACTGAGGCAACATCACTAACGCAATGCAGTAAGGCTGAGATACTACATTAGGGAATGTGTGTTGTGCATTAGCTTTACTTCCCAGTTTCCTGGAGTTTGTGAAGCTTGAACCAACTGGGAATAACCTAACCCTGATTTCAAACCAGTGGATACATATTTTTTAAACACTTATGTTTATCTGGACATCTAAGAACGATATTTTCTGTTCATGATTTTAAGCAAGTTAGCCCTAGCTTAATCAAGAAAAATACCAGGGTACCTGAGTTTCAGCTTAGCTCTCAAAGACATTTACAGCATCCAGTTACTTTCAACAGAGGATCCACAAATGTCAAACCCCTTTTCAGTTCATTCTTGCAAAACCCAAAGATATGCTAGAATTCCCCAATGCCTTATGCACAGTGTTGATAGATAAAAGGCTCTGCTTTGTCATCTATATTTTCTTTTACAGAGACCCTTAAATGTTTCAGACCAGAAGGCAGAAATATTGTGCTCATTGACCTTTTCTATACTATATTGCTTCGTTTTCTTGCGGAGAATATAAACTCCTTTCAATGCCTGAAATCAAAACCTTGCCTTCAGAAGCAGAATCTGCAGCAACTGATTCCACAACAAATAAAAGACAGTCTCAGTTCTGCGAAAGAATATAGAAAATATGAAGGACGCATTTTCAAAGGGGTACAGTTGTAAAATGTGAAATGTGAAGAGCAATTAAGACTAGCACTTTTGAAATCATTGTGTGCAATGTGGTGGTACAATACTTGGAAACACACCTGTGTGCGCCACA
>OFHU01003692.1:0-21855 GCA_900245905.1 Lacerta viridis | reverse complement strand
TTATTAGTCCAGCTCCACCCTGTCCTTCCTAAAATAGTATAGACTATATCTAAATGATTCCTGGTGGGGGCCAGCCCATATTTTCCTTGGTGAAAGCCTCCAAGGAAATGCATTCTGCCTCTCTAAAGTAGCCTGTTCCACACACAAAAAATATACAAATCACCTTGAAGGTTTTCCTAAATCAATGGAAGGTGGAAGAGAAAGCCTCAAGATCCTCAGCTTCACTATATTTTAAGTGCAGCGTGTGAAAATTTAATCCTATAGTGACTAACATTTAATTCATCATGGGGTGGGTGGTTGAAAAACCTGGTCCCTGTTGGAGGCGTCTCATCCATTCCCCTCTCCCTGCCATAGGTCAGCCCTTTTTCTCTTCGATCTCTCTGAAAGTAGCTGTGGTAAGTCATCTTGGAGGCAGCTTCTCTCTTGTCCTGCCGATGCAGCGCCTTTCCTTCCCATATTTCTCCCAACAATGGTGGTGGTGGGGTGTACCTGTAGCTTCTCAGTCACTTGGAGCCCTGGGTGGATTTGCTGACAGTGACACAAATGTTTGCACAGTTAGTCAGGGCTATCACATTCAAATATGTCAAGGATTCTTCGTTGTAACTTCACAAATGGAAGCATTTCAGCAGAAACAACTTTTCCTGCCTTAGTACTGCAAAGAAAGAGCAACAGTGACTGCCAAATTTACAATCTGTGTGTATGTGCAAGCCAGAAGAGCCCAGCCTTCCATGGAATTCTGCAGCCTAGCAGAATCTCAGTTTTGCAGCTCAGTTTGCCTTTTGTAAAGGAGCTTAAAAATGTCCAGAGATATGGCCTTCTAATGTTTCAGCAATCAGAAATGTGGTTTGCATGGCCGGATTTAGGTTTGATGAGGTCCTAAGCTACTGAAGGTAAAACGGGGCCCTTTATATGTCCAGCTGTCCTTTGTCAACAACAAATTGTCACTGTTTTTTGTGTTATATATATATGCTATATGGTAATTTATGGACCTAATAGGTCCATACACAACACAAAACGCTGTTGCTGTATGTAGGTTTTATTTTATTTGGGTTTTTTTAAAACTTAAATTTTGGAAATGTACATCCAGATTTTTTTCTTTAATTTTTTTGGGGGGCCCCAAGAAAGTGGGGCCCTAAGTTATAACTTGTTTAGTTTATACGTAAATCTGACACTGCCTTCACAGGTTACTTGTTTCAAACTTACTTTGCTTTCCAAAGATGCCTATAGTTTCTTCAGTCACTATTGCTCCTTTCTTATATGTTTTATTTTTCCCAAAATGTGAGTAAAGAAACTTTGTCAGAAGAAGCTTCAGAGGTAAATTTACAGGGACTTTTCAGAAAAGGAATTCAGATCGTCCACTGTTAATGTTTTTTCTAATTTCATCACCTGGGGACTTTTGGCCAATTGCCTTTATGAGATTAAAGTATTCTTTGCATCTGTAACTCCACTTAGATGGGTCTGTATGTCCTGATACTGCATTGTGTCTGTTGCTGCAGAGTTGCTGTCCTCAGATTCCGAGGCTGTTTCCTCTCCCCGGCTCAGCCCTGACGGAACTCGCCTGCTTTACCTTGAGTGCCCTGTATTTGGGCCTCATCGCCAGTGTCTGAAGCTACAGATGGTAAGTGTGGCACTTCTGGTAGGTAGTTGCTTGGAAGAGAAAGGACTGTGGGTGCAGGCAGGTCATAATAGCAAAGGAACTGTGGAATTTTAAATGAGTATGCAACAACAACAACAAAACATTTAGAGAGTAGAAAAGCTGAGTTGAGCATGGCCTTATTATAAACGTTAAAATGATACAGTTCTTAAATGCAACTAATTCTGATTGCAGAATTAAAACATTGTAGAATTTAGCATTTATTGAAAGATGCTGGAAGGGAGATTAGCTTGGAATCGACTACTGAAAAGTTGCAGAGCAACTGGTCTGTGGGATGCAGTGGAGGAGGAGTGTGAAGTTGCTGCTTTGTATTCATTACCTGATTTTTTTCCTCCTGCTTAGCTCAATTGGCAAACTAAGCTCACATCTACAGTGGTGGACGTAGTAAGGACTGCCACATCTGGTAAGTCTCAATTTCAGAAACTGACTGAGCATGCAAAATTAGAGTTGCTTTTTATCACCTTGCCTCTTCAGTTCATACATGTCCTACCACTCAGCTCCTGCTGCCACATACAAAAAATATGCCCCCCTATACACCATATTCCATGCAGTGTCTTTTTATAATACCTGTTTGATGCTGCTCTCCAACATTTCTCCAAAGCTCCAGACTTCAGCCATGTTTTACTTTAACAATTTTCTCCCGTTTCAGGGTTTTTTGGGATTTACTCAGGGGCACTGCCTCTGCTTTGTTGGGCTGCTGACAACCATAGAGTCCTGCTTAGCACTCCTCAAAGGAGTAGAAAGGTATGCTGAGACCAGAAGGGAAGACTTTGGGGTGTGAAGATGGTGTGCCAACGAAAGTTTGCAAATCAGTTAATGCTTTCCACCATTCCTGAGAATTTTCAGGATGTATAGGAAGATGTTCAGGTTTATGTAGTGTGAATGCAAAACAATTGGCTTTAACGCAAGTGTGTGTGGTGTGTGTGTTTTCATACATTTGTCTTCCACCAATAACCTCAGAACAGAGCTTTAAGACTCACAACAGCCCATATAATGTTGGTTAGGTTTAAATATTGTCGTGACCTGCTCAGTGAGCTTTGTATTTAAACAGGGATTTGATCTTGGCTTCTCCATGTCCTAATAAAGCACTTTTGCCACTCTGATACACATTTCAGAAATGTAAGAGCCAAGCTTTAATTACAGCTGGGGAACGTGAACCATGTGTACTGAACCTGAAAAGTCTCATAAGGGTGTAAAAAGTATCTGTTGTAAATCAGATATGAAGAAACTGTGATTGAGAAGCTGACTGGCATGCAGGAGGCCTCAAGGCAGCAGTGGCTTTGCTTCCCTCACTGCCTTAGACAAGAGCATGGGATCAAACTTTGAACTAATTTGCCAGTTCCTAAGGGTCTACCCCACTTTCTTCCCTGCCTTGCCTAGGAACTGAGCCCCTAGTCTTTCTCTAGTCTTGGATTACTTCAGAGGCAGCAAACGTTGTGTCCTCCAGATACTGCTGGACTCCCATCATCCCTGAATACAGTCATACCTTGGTTCTCAAAAGGCTTAGTTGATGAAGTAAGTGTTCTGGTTTTTGAACGTTTTTCAGAATCCAAACGTCCGATGAGTTCCGCTTGAGTGCAGGAAGCTCCTGCAGCCAATCGGAAGCTGCGCCTTGGTTTTCAAACGGTTTCAGGAGTCGAATGGACTTCCGGAACAGATTAAGTTCGAGAACCAAGTTTCTACTGTATTGGCCATGCTAGCTGGGGCTGATGGAAGTTGGAGTTAATACTATTTGGAGTGTTACATTTCTTCAAGTGGCTACAGCACATTTCCCTCCAGGATTATACAATAGATTTTGGACATACTGTGGTTCCAATCTGCGTCGTTCCTGCCTCAGAAGGATGTTCTCTGCCTTTCTTGTTCTCTGTGCTTTGACTCTCCATCAGGGTACAGAACTGGGGATACAGAACTGGCCTTAGGACCTTGCTAGTTAGTGCAAAGTTTGATCACATATCCCTGCCTTTGGTGACTAGGTTAACACATTGTTATTTGGAGGGTTCTTGCATACCCACTGACAGGATCCTTTGTGGTAGTAGCCAGTGTTCCAAAAATGAGGAACACTGTATCTTCTCTGAGATGTCGTATGGTGGGGGAGGGGGAAGGAAAGTGAGAAAAGGCTTTTTCCATTATTAAGTTTCCATAGGCTCTTGTAACAGAGCAGCCTTTTCCCAGCCCTCACTTTCCTTCCTTTATTATCTCTTGCAGGAGCTGCTGGTTGTGGATACCGAGCTGGAGAGTGTGAAGGCTGTTACAGAAGGTACAATCAAATCTTAGCTTGCAAAGTCCAAGGGCCGTATTGTGTTTGCTGAGACCAGGCACGTTAATTGAGAAGTCTCCCATATCCTGTATTTCTGCCCATTTCCGAGATCTTGGGGAAAAGGAAGGGGCTAGAAGGCTACAACCAAGCTCTTCCGCTTCCTGTTTGCTGGCTTACATTCTCAACAAGAGGCAGCCGCTACTAATCCATGCCAGATCTAGTTCCCTTGCTTTATACAGTGGTACCCCGGGTTACGTACTTGATCCATTCTGGGTTACAATACATAACCCGAAAAGGACGTAACCTGAACAATTTGTTCTGCGCATGCACAGACTGCAAAAACCACGAAAAACGCTCTGTGCATGCTCAAATTGCACGCGTCGGGTTGCGCTTCCGGGTTAGCGGAGTTCGTAACCTGAAAAGTACGCAACCTGGAGCGTACGTAACCTGAGATATGACTGTAAGAGGTCTTTTTTTCAGGTGAATGAAGCTAGAATATTGGCGCTAGGCTACTACTTCTGTTCATTGTGTACATATTTTCTATACGTGTACAGAACTGGCCTCTGCTACATTTCGCATCATTCCTTGCTAGGGCCAAAAAGCCTCCTGAGTAGCTGCTTGCTTGCTTGCTTGCTTTCTTGTTCTCCTATGAGGCAGCCAGCATTCCGTTAACATCTGTAGTTGTAACCCATTAATTGTGTGGCACCTAGATGTTTTCCATTGAGATTATGATCCCAATGTGGGGTCCCACTGAGATTGGATACGAATGTGCCCCTGAGATACATCAGTAAAAAGCTCTGGCAGATCCTTCTATGCTGTTCAGAATGAGAAAGAATTCTGTGATCCTATGACTAGGCTTCTTTGCTTATGCTTCAGCTCCCAGGGGACTCTTTCAGAGAGTTGGGCCTTTCATCACTTGCTCTATTCAGAACATGTGTAAGGTCCGTGGGGTGGTTGCTCGCGAGTAACCAGGCAAGACTCCGACCTGTCTTTTTACAGGTTTATTGTGCATACTATTTACAGTGCAGAGCTACAAGTACATGTCTGTATCAGTCACTCGCAGAATCCGGGAGTGGCCCCTTCTGGCTGTGACCCCAACATAAGAGTTTCGGTATCCGAAATCTCCACCTCCCCTCCTTATGTTTCACCCCTCTGCACACTTGGGGTGCCAGAAATGGCGTGTCTCCCTCCTCACCCGCTGAGCGAGGGGAGTGCAGGGTCTCTCCAACATCCCCAGAGCCTCTGCTCTCCAGACCCGAAGCTGCCTGCCCCTCCCCACAGGAGACATCACTGCTTCCTCCGCTGGAAGAGGAGGTGCTGCTGGTCAGGTGGGGCTGGGGCTCTCTGTAGCATCCTGAGAGCCCTTCCACCACCCTGCGCTGAACCGGGGACAGTTCCCTGACAACATGGTTCCTGTTAAATGTTAGTAGCTTCTCCTTGCTCCCCAGTATTACTTGGGTATGCAACTGCTCATCTAATCTCATCAATAAAACCAGTTCTCCTCTTTCTCCCTTCCCTGTGTGAACATTTGCATTTTAATATCTTAATTTTATTTCATTTTTGAGGATTATGCCCACCCCCTCTCCAGGGAAAGAGCACCCTCCTCCTTTTCTTTTTCTTTGGTGATCACTCGTAGCTGAGTAAGATTGTCTTCCATAAACAGTGAGTCTGTAAGTGACTGTGGAGGCCAATTCTGGATCTACACATCCTTCCACAGCGGGGACATAGGCTTCTGGGTGGGAGTTGATAATGGTGAGAGTTTGCCAAATATGCCTTCCTCTTAGCATGTTTCTTCATTTCGTCCTGAGTTCGAGTGTCTTCAAAGCCCATGACACCTTTGGTAAAGGCTGTTCTCCAATTGGGGCACTCACAGGCCAGTGTTTACTAGTTGTCTGTGTTTATACTACAGTGTTTTTTTTAGATTTGCCTACATACATACCTACCCACCCACTCTATTCTCTTTCCACCCTAAATAAGCAAAGAGCAGTGTAGCAGGGAGACATTTTCTCTCAAAGCCAGGACACTTTCCCCTCCTTCCCAAGTCACAGCTGACCTGTTGAGTCACTGAAAGCCCTGATAACTCCTAAGCAGTATTCTCTGTAACCCGTCCTAGGCACTCCAGAAGGTAGCTGGACCCTGCTGGGAATTCAGCAGGATCTCCTGGTGGTGAGCTGCTCATCTCCCAATTGCCCTCCAAGCCTGGTAAGAAGCTTACCTTGCAGGTCAAGGTGTGGGTTGCTTCACCCTTCAGTCCCCTCCCCATTAATTCTAGGGGAACCTGATAAAATTGGCAGGTGCCGGAGTGAGCTTTCATGCTGTGCTCTTTCTCATAATGCTTGTATGTGAATTTTTAGCAAGGTTGTAGCCAAAAAACCTAATGTGAATGTTTCTTTAGTGTGACTATTTAGCTTTGTTCAAACCACAGATATGCCTCTGTAGCCCTTCAGATGTTGTTGGACTCCAATTCCCATCAGCCCCAACCGGCATGGCCAATTATCAGGGATGCTGGGATTTGCACTCCAACAACATATGGAGGGTCATAGGTTTCCCAGTCCTGATTTTCACTGGCCTAGTTCACACTGAGCCATGGTTTGTTTGCTAGCAGCAAATCACAATGTGAAACCAAGGTTTATTTCTGGCTTATGAGTAATGGTTTGTTTTATCTGTGGTTGGTGCTGTGTCCAAATTCGGCGGCCTTGCTTAACCATGGTTTATTTGGCCACTTCACCCATATGCTCAACGGGCTACAGAGGAATTGAGGGAAGAACAGCTGGAAAATAAACCAAGCTTTAAAAAGCTATGGATTGTTTGCTCGTATGTGAGATTATATGTGGTTTGTTGAACAAATTGTGGCCAATACAAATTATGGTTTAGCATTATATTTTAATGTGGTCACTTTATAGAGCAACACAGAAACAGTAAGCAATGTCATCTCGGGAATACCTTAAAAAGAAATCTCAGCCCAAGCCCTGGAGCCCATCAACCTTATGCTTGGAATAAAAGCTCATCCATGGTTTGTGCTAATTTGTAGTTAAGACACCATAGGCAAACCATGGTTTTGAGCTGCTTGTTTGCTTTAGTTTTCCTTTTACTCAGCATTCATTTCTCCTTGAAACAATTGACTCCAGAGGTAGAGCAACATCCATAATTGAACTTTATGAATTTTGACTTAACACAGCAAACTACGGTTTGATATCTTGGTTTGGCAGCTTATCACAAACACTGACTTTTGAAATAATATAAGTTCAGCCATAAAACAAGCCATGATTGCACTTACAAACCATGGTTTGGCATGTCAATCGAATACACCCTTAGTGAAAAAAACAGTTGTGTAAATTCCCTTGTGGATTGCAATAAACACAGACTCCATCAAAGATAGATATTTTGAGGACAAAGCTAGTCCTATATAGGCCACTTGCAACTCTAAGAGATCTTGTGCAGCACACTGTTTGGTCCTTCAGGTTAAGTAACAAACTATTATACCTGCTTCGCAGAAGGTGGGAGTGCTTCCCCCTGCAGGATGTGAGCTGGAACTGCAGTGGACGAGTGTGGAGGAAGCCTCTGTACTGCCAGATATGGAATGGAAGATTCTCACAGTACATCCTCCTGTGACCGAGGACAACCAGTGCAGTAAGGATGCAGGAACAGGGAGCCTCAGGCCAGGCACTTGACTCACTCCCTCTCACACTCTTGGTTGTGCTTTAATCTGTACTGTGCCGTAGGTTTGTCTTAAGTGGGACTAGGTTTGACTGTCTGGCATAAGTACAGTTTGTAGGGGGACAGCCTGGCTTATGGGAATGGTGAGGGCTCCTGCATAGGTGAGGTGCATTCTTCATTAATTCATTTTGTGTGGGGGTTTTTTAATCTAACTAAAGAGTAATCTGAGCTTGGTGTAGAAATGGGGGATAGATTCATCACCTTGCCCTGAGTGCTAGGACAGCCCAAATAGAGTCAAATAGGATAAATGGAATGAAAGAGTTCAGTATTGGGTAGCTTGGATTCTTCATCCATAGTGTCACTGTCATGTTTGAACTGCAGAGGAAAATTGGGAAGGACATTGCACTGGTGGTCCTTCGTAACATAAGTTAAAGTCTTAAGACAGGCACCCCCAAACTCGGCCCTCCAGATGTTTTGGGACTACAGTTCCCACCATCCCTGACCACTGGTCCTGTTAGCTAGGGATGAAGGGAGTTGTAGTCCCAAAACATCTGGAGGGACAAGTTTGGGGGTGCCTGTCTTAAGGCCTTCTTTTGCATTTGGGGCCCTGAGCAAGAGGAGGTGCTAGGTGGAGGAGGAGGGGTGCCTGGAAAGCCCTGGGGTTGCAGGTTGACTCCCCCAGGGTAGTGAAGTTTGAAAAATGGCACTCAGCAGCAAACAACTAACGTGTGGCCTTTTTTTGCAGCTGGCCAGGCATTTGAAGCCCTGTTGCTGACTCCTCGGGGGAACAAACGAGGAGAAAATACATTTCCCCTGATTGTTTCTCCACACGGTAAGTCACCACAGCTCTTTTCTGATGCCTGCCCTGACAGCTGGCTCTATCCTTCTTTGCTTCCTTCTCGTTGTTCTGTTAGGACCCTATCCAAGGTGATCGTTTTACATTTTTCCCTATGAGAGCAGAAATCTTAAGACTGAATTCTGAAATGTAAAGAGGGCATTTGCATGTCGATATCCCGATCCCTCCCATGAATAAAGACACAAGACACCATAGATAAGGTTAAAGTGGAGAATGAAAGGCCAGTGGCGGAGTAAGGCTCCGCGGTACCCGGGGCGGCAAAGGAAACGCCCCGGGGGCGGGGCGTCGTGACATCACATTGTGACGTCATGACGCTCCGCCCCCAGGGCGGTTCCGGGGGTGCCGGCGCCGCTTCTGCAGCCCTCTTTTAAGCCGAAGAGCTCGCTTTTAAGCTCTCCGGCTCAAAAGGAGGCTGTGGAAGCGGCGATCCGATGACAGAGTGCGCCTGCGCGTGCAGGCGCACTCCGTCGTCGGGCCGTGCGCTGCCGCTCCCAGGGTGACGGAGGGAGCGGCAGCGCGTGGGAATGGTGGGAGGGGCTGCCTCTTCGCCCCCACCCGCCGCTTCTCGCCCCTGTCGCCCGGGGGCGTACCGCCCCCACCGCACCCCCCTAGCGACGCCCCTGAAAAGGCCACAACTTTATTGGTTCCGGATGTTGAGCGGTATTGGCTTTAGGCATTGGATCTAACTAGACTATATCCGACTCCAGTACGACGTGCTGGCAGTCCAGGAAGGGATAACCACTGTTGGGTGAGCCCTTGCTGCTGCACATCAGCTAAGGACTCACCCTGTGATCACCGATCTGGGGCGTGCCTTAGGCCCTCACCACCCACGGCTCCGGACACGGACACGCCCCCCGGACTCCTTTACGAAGTACCCTTCAGCACTTGGGGGGAGGTGTTGGCCCGTCCTCCCCCCCCACCTCCTAACCTTCCTGACCTTATCCAATGCCTAACCGCCAAACCAAAGTTGTGACGAGTTGCTACGAGGTAGGCGAAAACCACAAGGCGGAGCCAATTTGCCAGGTGGAAAAATTCCTACCAGGCCCCTCAACGGCGACCAACCGTGGTCCATAGCAAGGTCAAGGAAAACCTAACCTAAAGGGAGGGTGGGAAGGGAAAGCAGGAACGACGGGAGCCCAGGAAAAGAGGGCGAGCTCTGGCTGCGAGCCCACTTAAGTGCAGTGGGCACGCCCTAGCCGGCTGCACCGGTTGGCCAGCCAGCTGGGCACCGCACCCAGAGCTCACCCAATAGCGCCAGGGGATGCAAGCATCCCCTGTGCACGTGGAGGGCTCGTGCTAACTGCAACCCCCCCTCCTTTCTAAGGGCGGAAGGGGCTTTGCATGTCGATATCCCGATCCCTCCCGTGAATAAAGACACAAGACACCATAGATAAGGTTAAATGGAGAATAAAAGGCCACAACTTTATTGGTTCCGGATGTTGAGCGGTATTGGCTTTAGGCATTGGATCTAACTAGACTATATCCGACTCCAGTACGACGTGCTGGCAGTCCAGGAAGGGATAACCACTGTTGGGTGAGCCCTTGCTGCTGCACATCAGCTAAGGACTCACCCTGTGATCACCGATCTGGGGCGTGCCTTAGGCCCTCACCACCCACGGCTCCGGACACGGACACGCCCCCCGGACTCCTTTACGAAGTACCCTTCAGCACTTGGGGGGAGGTGTTGGCCCGTCCTCCCCCCCCACCTCCTAACCTTCCTGACCTTATCCAATGCCTAACCGCCAATCGAGCCAAAACATTTGGCTCGCCGCCAATACCCTCACACCCGTAACCAATATCTAATACCTAGTATGATATCTGCTAACCACACATCATTTCCCGCATCTGATAAGTGTACGCCATCATTCCTGTACAAAGCCGTCTCGTTGAATTTTATAGCGGGGTGAGCAATGACCCGACCCCCCAGCGCAACCACACGGCGGGCCACCGCCTTTCTCCAACAGCTTTCTGGCTCTGTTCACCGCAACCGGGCAACTGCAATCACGCCAGACACTCCGCTCCAGCAGCGAAGACCATAAAATGGTCATATTTGGGTAAGCAGCCAACAGTTCATCAAAGTCCATGCAAATTTTCCACTGTAAGTCCACGCCTTTGCGATAAGCCAAATCGTTTTCGCCCAGCTGCACAACCAAAGCATCAGGTGGGCCATGTGCTGCAGCCCTGGTCTTCACCGCAGGGAGGAACTCATCCCAACGCATCCCTCTCCTGGCTAGCCAGGATATGTCGACCCAAGAAGGCAGCCCGAGGTTGCGACCCAAACCACGGTGGAAGGCACGATCCCTGGCCCAGTGAACGATACTATGTCCCACCATCCAGATTCGCACGCGACGGCTTCCTGAAAAAGGTGCAAGAAAGGGGGTACTGAGTACATTATGCAATTGAACAGGCTAGCAGGTGAATGAGGTAATCACATGTTGTTCCGCAAATAGCGCTTGTATGCTTTAGACTTCCACCGACCCAGGTCTTTTATCCTCTCCACTGATAAACCCATATGCATGGCTGTTGTTGCTGCTCCAATTCGAAAAGAGTGTGCCGCAAATTTAGAAGGGGAGAGACCGCATGCTGCGACCGCTTTTCTCAAGACCCTCGTGAACTGCAGACGAGTCAACAATGATCCGTCCTGATGAATCAGTAGGGGGCCCGGTGATGGAGGTCTGAGCTGCAAGAAGCGGCGTGTGTCTTTTACTGGGCACGGGCCCTTATGGCCCGTTGCCTGCAGGCGCATCCAGGCGCCGGACCCTCTCTGATCTGTTTTTGAATGACGAATCAGAATTGATACTTCATAAGGGCTTAATCTCAGGTCCTCCATCTTAATGCCCCGGTTAGAGTGATTTTCCCATACCACCTCACCAATTCTGAGGGCCCCGAAAAATGCAATTGAATAAGCTGCCGAGAATAACCGCGCTTCAAATTTGGACCAGCAAATTTTTCTCAAGAGCGCATGGATTTTTGACAATAAATCGAATGTGATGGGGCGCCTGTCATCTGGCTTAGGTGGCTGAAGCCGACGCCAACCCTCCAGCGCCTTCCTTACCACGAAGTCCGCGCAAGGGTCCACCGAGAACAGGGTTTTGCTGAAGAATGAAATTGCCGCTGAATGAATGTTAAGGGTCCTAGCGGCTCTCCCCATCCTCCATAATTGCGATAGGTATTGTAATACTTCGCGCTTGCTAGGGGGCGCATCGAGACCCACCCCCGCTAACTTAGACCGAAAATTGCTGAAATCAGCCCATGCTTTTTTATAAGATTTTAAAGTGGAGGGGGCAACTGAAGCTGATACTCCCTTCAGGACGTCACACTCCCAAGGCTCCAGAGGTATTCCGGGAAAGGTTCCGGTAATTGATGGGCCTCCGGCGCCAATAAGCGGAAGCGGTCCATCTGAAAACGAGATAAAGCGTCCGCAATGTCGTTATTTAAACCCGGGATAAATCTGGCGCAGAAACGGATGTTTAGTTTCAAGCATGTTAAAACAAAGGAGCGCAGCAGCGCTGAGACCCTGGGGGAGCGTGACGATTGCCTAGAGAGAACACCCACCACAGCTTGGTTGTCGGTCCAAAAGCATACCTGGTGATTTCTGAATTCCTTGGCCCACAAATGCACAGCCACTACTATGGGAAAGAATTCAAGGAAGGTGAGATCGCGTATAATAGGCTTCCCCCTCCATTGAGAAGGCCACTGCTGGGCGCACCATTTTCCTCGAAAATAAACCCCGAACCCCAATGAGCCTGCCGCGTCAGACTGGACCTGGAAGTCAGTACGTAGCCTAATTGTGTCCTGCCAGAGTGACACCCCATTAAATTCCTCTAAGAATTGCACCCAATTTTGAAGATCAGCCTTAACCCCCTTATTTAGGCGGACCCTGTGGTGGGGCTTTTTGAGACCCGCTGACAGCCTAGCTAACCTCGCACAAAAGGGGCGACCAGGGGAAACCACCCGGCAAGCGAAGTTCAAATGGCCCAATAACGACTGGATTTGCTTAAGGGTGACTTTCCTAAGTGGAAGCATCTCCTGGATTAACTTTTTTAGAGCAATCATTTTTTCCTGAGGCAAGCGCGAGGTCTGGGCAATGGTATCCAATTCAATTCCCAGGTAAGTGATGGTGGAGACAGGACCCTCAGTCTTGTCTTTTGCCAACGGGACACCCAATTCCTCTGCCAATTCTGCAAAAGCTCTTAAAAGTAAGGCACAGTCCGAATTATCAGCGCTAGCCACAAAAAGAAAGTCATCCAGATAATGAGTAACCCCCTCCAAGCCGGTTCTGAAGCGCAAAGCCCAATCCAGAAAGGTGCTGAAGGCCTCGAAGGCAGAACAGGACACTGAACAACCCATTGGCATAGCCTTATCGACAAAGTATGCTTCTTCAAACCTGAAACCCAACCATTTGAAGTCCTGTGGGTGAACCGGCAAAAGGCGAAAGGCGGACTCTATGTCACATTTTGCCAACAGGGCCCCTTTTCCGAATTTGCGGATTAGCTTAATGGCTTGGTCAAAAGAAGCATACTTTACTGAGCACAGATCATGAGGGATCCCATCATTGACTGAGGAACCTTTTGGGTGTGATAAGTTATGTATCAAGCGGTACTCGCCTGGGGTCTTCTTTGGAACTACGCCCAAGGGCGATATGTGCAAGTCCTGAAGGGGGGGAACTGTAAATGGGCCTGCTATTCTGCGTGCTAAAATTTCTTTATTAATTTTCTTTAATGCGATGTCTGGCATTTCTCTAACCGATTTTTGGTTTGGAGGGTTGCGTGAGGACGGTGGCTGGGTTACTGGGATCCTAAAACCTTGTGAAAACCCTTCCCATAAGTATTTGGCCGCTTCCCTATTGGGATAACTGATTAGCAGTGATTTTAAAGGGTAGAGTTTTATGGGGGAGAAGGCGAGGCCTAAGGAGGTGTTAGTAGCGATTTGCACCTGAGGCGTGGGATGGTCCAGAAGCACTCCTGGTACCGGGGTGGGAGCCCCCCCTTCCCCCACGAAAGGACTGTTTCCCTTTGAAACAGGCCGTTGCTGGGTGATTACCCCAGCACTTATCGCACTCATGTGCAAATTTGCACATTGGTCTCTTGCACCACCCCTTGTTAAATTCCCAGCATACCTGGTGATGGGTATCCTTCCTAAATTCTGTTTTTCCCGCCTTATAGTGGTCAGGCTGTTTCTTCTCCATGTAGGGCCCTACGTGTTCATTCCAGTAGTTTTGATCAATGAGGTCCCAGCGTGTGGTTGCTAAGAGGGACGCATTTCTACGAAATGCCTCGTCATAGGTTAAAGCAGCTGCTTCCCCCGCCTTCGCCCGCGCTTTTCTGATATGAGATAAATATGCTAATAGATGCATCGCCCTCTTGGGGTAAGCGGCAACGACCACGCCCATAAATACCTGAAACCCATCCAGCCAATTCTCGAATGTTCTTTCGGCCCTGGGCTCCCTGTATTTACGCCTCCCATAAGATCGTTTTTTCTCTCCTTTTGCAGTGTCCTTAACCGGGGGGAGGAGAGTAAAGATATCTACATAATCCCCATTCAGTATTTTGGTCCTTTTCTTTTTGGTCAGGTGATTGCCTAGGATCACATCAGTGGACACAAAGGTGGAAGTTTTGGTTTCTGGTACTAAGGCCCCTCCCTTCCACTCCAGCGTACCATTAAAGGATTTTCGATGTGAATTGGCCCTCCTTTCATGAGCCCATAAAGGAAGGCCAACCAGATCTTCTCCTTCACCCCAGTACCCCTCCATAGAAGCATCGCTATCTGAGTCTGAGGACGTACCTGTATCATCCTCGGTTTCCGAGTGCTTACTCTTTTTTGACTTCTTGTGCGCGCTCTTTTTTGCCCTCTTCTTTCCTCGCCCTTCCTGTCCTTGTGCCTGGTGGTCTGAAGTTAATGGCCCTTGTATGGCAGCCGACGTGGACGATCCCGGGGCAGAAGGCCCTGGCTGGGTAAACGACGCAGTGGCGCGCTCATGCTCCTCCTCATCTGATGATGTCTCCGAAAGCACCCTCCCCTGGGAAGAACCTGCACTGGGCTGAGATTCCTGAAAACAACTAGGCACACCTGAGGAAGGGTTAACTGGGGATGTGTTATTATTCATGGAAGCAGTAGACTCACCTTGCGAAGGTGTCACTTCTGTTGCCATTGTAGCTGAGGCCTGGGACTGCGTTGTAATGCCCTGGGATTGTGTGCCGGCCGATTGGGAAGTATTCAGTATAGACGCGGAAGTTCCAGGGCGGTCTGCATCCACAGGTGCTGTGTCTGGAATGCAATCTGGAGTACTTTGCGTGGTGGGCTCCACCACAGGAGAACTGGGCTTAATTTGGTTGTATATAGTTTGAAAACCGGTTAATAAGCTTTCCAACACCTGAGGTGAAATTGTCACGACAGCTCCGCCCTGCGGTTGAGATGAACCCCCTTTTTTGGACTTACCTGCAGAAGCTGCTGCTGCCTTCTTTCCTTTTGATGCCATTATTATTTTATTGTTTTGCTAGCTTTTGTATTATTTATGAGGTATTAACAATTAAACGTATTACTGTCCAAATTTATTGCTAAATTTTAAGAAATTACTGTATATAGAAAGTTATTGCTTTAATCGACTTAATTATTTATTTACTTCTTATTAATTATTAATAATTTGTTACTATTATTTATTTGAAACTGCCTATTATAGAAGGTGGTGCAGAGAATTAATTAACTTTATTGTTCTGGAATAAAGAACAATAAAGGCTGTATATGGGGCTGCACAGCCCTGACAAGAAGCACCACAAAATTACAATTAAAGTCGCAGAAATTAAAGTACTTTCTTTCCTAAACGCGTGGGAGTGCTATTGGTCTCAATTTAGTGAGCAAACCTTTTTCCAATACACTTAACAGCGGGCCTAACTAAAGATAAATTGCTTGCAATATATTTGCCAAGAGAATAAGAGAATAATAATTTCCTCACAAAGCAGCAATAAACTGTTAGCAATTTGGAGTGCAAGGTAGCGTGCAATAAGTTCTATTAGCTTGCTAATTGAAAAAAGGACAAACCCTTAGACACACCTAAAATGGCGGTGATGGCCAAGATACCCCGTCACTCCCAAAATGGCTACCTCTATATAAAGCACGTGCCACTCTCAAAATGGCCACCTCAAACAAATGGATGAAGCCTCTCTCAAAATGTCCGCCACACTCAAAATGGCCGCCACCAGTGGATACACGTGGCCACACTCAAGATGGCCGCTATGCTTAGCTAAACCCCAGGCTCGATCAGAACAGTAACCCCTTATGTGCTCACCCTGTATGAGCAAACAATAACAATAACCCGGTTAACCAGCCCCACAATACTCCAAGAAAGGAATCACAAGTACAACCAACAACAGAGCAAGAGCCAATATTATTGCGCCAGGCAGGGAATTAAATCAGGAAGGCTGGCAGCGAAAACTTTTTTAGTGTCTGAAGGCTCAAACGCTCCACAGACCCTGCACCCAATTTTGCTTTCTCTGAGCACTGCAGCAGTTAAACAACCCTCAGATTACGTTACCGATCCAGTAGCAGACGACGGTACGGCTCAACTGGCGAGGATGGCGAACAGGTGGCCGATGGAGATCGATGGATACTCCGCCACCCAGCTGATCAGGGAGAAAAAACAATTAGAGAGGCCACGTGTGGAGCTCGAACTCTAGCGGGCGGCGCAGCCAGCAGCGATCCTTCCGTGTTCCAGGTGGAGAAGGCGGCAGCCCGGCAAGGCAGCCGTGCTACGGAACAGAGGCTAAGCGACCGGGGGCGACTCGGAGCCGAATCTGGCCGCGCGCCAGCTATCTGAAGAGCGCAGGGCTCCGAATCAGCTGTGCGGCAGGAAGGGGTATCCCTACAGGCGCTCTAGGAAGCGAGGGGAATCCCCAATGACGCGCTGGGCTGTAGAATGAAGGGGACGCTCTGGGAAGCAGGAGAGGCGAACGGCCAGCTGTAGCGCGGCGGCGGCTCTTAGCCCGGCTGGCGGCGGCTCCAAAAGGCGATCCCGCGTCCTCCACGCCGGATCCGCTTTAAACTGCAGGAAAATACGGCACCCGAGGCTGCTCTTCACCCTCAGCGAAGGCAGCAGCACTCAATCAGCTGTGCGGCGGCCGCTAAACAGCTGAGAGTCGGGCAGGCAAAACAAAATTAGCTGGAGCTGATGCACGTGGTCACCGGACGCCGGCTCTGCGCGGAGCACGCCTCCCGGACAAAGCGGTTCAAAACAGCTGGAAGATCAGCGGCTCGGATCCGAGAGACCTCCGAAGACCTAAAAGGAAGAAATTGGCGTTTAAAAACGCCGTTTGCGGAGCGATTTCTGAGAATCGGCTCCAAGTGATTGCAGCTAGAGCGAGGTAAGCACGGAGTGATTTCAGCCAAAGCGAGTCTTGATCCGAAGCAGGAACGAACGAGAGGAGTCTTGATCCGAAAGCTGAGACGCTCAGGAGCCCAGGGAAAAGAGGGTGAGCTCTGGCTGCGGGCCCACTTAAGTGCAGTGGGCACGCCCTAGCCGGCTGCGCCGGTTGGCCAGCCAGCTGGGCACCGCACCCAGAGCTCACCCAATAGCGCCAGGGGATGCAAGCATCCCCTGTGCACGTGGAGGGCTCGTGCTAACTGCAACCCCCCCTCCTTTCTAAGGGCGGAAGGGGCTTTCCCACGTCTTGCTCTTTGGAGAAAAGGTAAGCCCCCCCTTCTTCGCACAGGAAACACCTTCAGCTTGTGGGACACTGGCTTACACGGGAACAAACAAACCTATAAAGAGGGAAAGGGAGATTGATGGCAATGGCACCATCTGGCCAGGACAGCAAAAAGGAGCCTCCATGTGCAGAGGCAGTCTACCTCATAGTACCAGATGAGGTACCAGATGAGGAGCAACACCTGGGGAAGACTTTCAACTACACGTGCAGGCTTTCCGTTGGGCAGGGACATTGCCGCTGGCTCAAAGGACTTGGGGACCAGGTGCAAACCACAACACACCTTTATCTATTTGACGTATTTATATACAGTACTGCCTTCCTCCCAAGCTAGGATTCAAGGTGGCTTGGATGCGGGTGGCGCTGTGACCTAAACCACTGAGCTTCTTGGGCTTACCAATCAGAAGGTTGGCGGTTCAATTTGTGCAGAGTAATGCAGAAGTATTGGCTTTAGCAGATCAATGTTAGAAATATTGAACGGTAGAAATTTTCAAATGTGTTTTATTTCATGATAAATAAGTTTAAGATATAATATTTAAGATATGATTTATAAAGTAAGAAATATTAAGTTTTTTGGTTTTTTGCTAAAAGATAAAAGGAAAAGAAATATAGCTACTTAAACAATATATATAACTCGAAAGGCAGTGGAGGGAACGGGGGAAGTCCCCGAGGAAGTTATAAAACAAGAAAATAACAGATTAAGGTTTTAAAGGTTTGTATTTTTCATGTTATGTTTTGTTAAGTTTGTATTATGTTTTTTATTTTATGTATTATGTTGTTGATGTTGTTATGTTGTTATAATGTTTATTGTTTTTGTTCTGTTTTATTGGAAAATAATAAAATCTCTTTTAAAAAAAAGAAGGTTGGCGGTTCGAATCTGCATGATGACAGTAGTGAGCTTTCGTTGCGCAGCCTAACTCCTGCCGATCTAGCAGTTTGAAAGCATACCAGTGCAAGTAGATAAATAAGTACCACTGTGGCAGGAAGGTAAACAGCATTTCCATGTGCTCTGGCACTCATCACGGTGTCCCATTGCACCAGAAACGGTTTAGTCATGCTGGCCACATAACCCGGAGAGCTGTCTGTGGACAAACACCGGTTCTCTTGGCCTGAAAAGCGAGGTGAGCACCACACCCCATGGTCGCCTTTGACTGGACTTAACCATCCAGGGGTCATTTACCTTTACCTTTTTACCTCAATGTGGCTTCCAGCTTTTAAAAGCACCATTACAAAATTTGTTATTGTTGTTGTTTAGTCGTTTAGTCGTGTCCGACTCTTCGTGACCCCATGGACCAGAGTATGCCAGGCACTCCTGTCTTCCACTGCCTCCCACAGTTTGGTCAGACTCATGTTGGTAGCTTCGAGAACACTGTCCAACCATCTCGTCCTCTGTCGTCCCCTTCTCCTTGTGCCCTCCATCTTTCCCAACATCAGGGTCTTTTCCAGGGAGTCTTCTCTTCTCATGAGGTGGCCAAAGTCTTGGAGCCTCAGCTTCAGGATCTGTCCTTCCAGTGAGCACTCAGGGCTGATTTCCTTCAGAATGGATAGGTTTGTTCTTCTTGCAGTCCATGGGACTCAAGAGACTCTCTCCTCCATTACAAAATACAAAGTCATAAAAACAAGCCAGTTAAAAAGAATGGTTAAAGTGTATCAGAACACATTTAGTGGGAGGGGAAAGCAGAATATAAAATGGAAGAATGGTATTGAGATGGTGTGGGATATAGCTATTAATGATAAATTAACATGTTCCATTAAGATAAGACGGGGAATATGCAGGAGAAATGATTCCGAGGAGATATGGATGGTGTTTGTAGAATTTGTACTGTTAAAACGGAAAGGGGTCAAACCATCGCAAGAGGTGTTGAAATTTTGGGAGGTTGGATAGTTACAATGGAATGGTCTCAGTGGTGGGGTGCACATTTTTATTCTTATTTATTTATGATTATTACTTTGTCAAAATAAAATAATAATAATAATAATACCAATACAAAAAGAAAAAAGGAACTCCATTTCCAGGGGGTGGGGATGAGAAGAAGAAGAAGAAGAAGAAGAAGAAGAAGAAGAAGAAGAAGAGGAGAGTTTGGATTTGATATCCCACTTTATCACTACCCGAAGGAGTCTCAAAGCGGCTAACATTCTCCTTTCCCTTCCTCCCCCACAACAAACACTCTGTGAGGTGAGTGGGGCTGAGAGACTTCAGAGAAGTGTGACTAGCCCAAGGTCACCCAGCAGCTGCATGTGGAGGAGCGGAGCGCGAACCCGGTTCACCAGATTACAAGTATACCGCTCTTAACCACTACACCACACATTTAGAGCCAGCAATTAAAATCAAGTTTGCCCTGACAGCAGCCCAGTGACCAGCACCACAGTTAAACTGGAGCTTGCTCCTACAGGAGGCAACCAGGGTCAGCAACATGGATAGCTTTAAAAGAGGCTTGGACAAGTTCATGGAGATGAATATTTGATAGCTGCTAGCCAGGATGACTAAGGGACGCAGGTGGCGCTGTGGGTTAAACCACAGAGCCTAGGGCTTGCCGATCGGAAGGTCGGTGGTTTGAATCCCGCTGACGGGGTGAGCTCCCGTTGCTCGGTCCCTGCTCCTGCCCCTAGCAGTTTAAAAGCATGTCAAAGTGCAAGTAGATAAATAGGTACCACTCTGGCGGGAAGGTAAATGGCATTTCCGTGCACTGCTCTGGTTGGCCAGAAGCGGCTTAGTCATGCTGCTCACATGACCCAGAAGCTGTATGCCGGCTCCCTCGGCCAATAAAGTGATATGAGCGCTGCAACCCCAGAGTCTTCTGCGACTGGTCCTAATGGTCTGGGGTCCGTTTACCTTTACCTAACCAGAATGGCTCTACTCTGCCTGCACAATTGGAGGCAGTGATGCTTCTGAATGCCTGTTGCTGGAGACCACAGGAGGGCAGAGTGTTGCTCCTGTGCCCAGGACCTGCTTGCTTGGTTCCCTACATTCAACCGGTCGGCCACCGTGAGAACAGTGATGCTGGACTAGGCAGGCGGTTGGCCTGATCCTGCAGCCTTGTCTTATGTGCCAGGAAGAGAGAGATTTGGTAGTGGAGATAACGTATTGTGCTAGGATCGTAATTTCCCTCGCAGGTTACGACTGGGAGCGCTCCTGCCAGCACCCACGGGGGAGTCACTTGGCCGGGCAGCAGCTTTTGGGGAAGTACTTTATGATAGAATCAGTGACAGCAGCACAATAGCAAGCCTGGCAGGGCCAGAGTCTTCCTTGCAAGAAGTGTGTCAAAGGTGAAATATATACCCGTTTTCCAAAGCAGCAGCAATTCTTAATAAATGACAGAAGGGCTTGATTTAATGGCACTCTCCAGACAGGGTGACGCAATAGCTTTTGGTTGTTGTTGTTGCAGGCATTCTTTACCCCCCCCCCCTTCAGAAAAAAATCAGGAAACAGAGCCAACTTTCGCAGCATGCATCAGAATTTCTTACAGTGTGCATAGAGAGAGAGACCTGCAGGATTGATTAATTGATTGATTGACTGCTTGTTTAGAATTGCCAGCAGAAACAGAAAACGCAGAGGCCAAGGATGGTTATGAAGGTAGACATCTAATCCAGCCAGCAGTGAAAGCACTGTTAATTTGACAGCGGGTTCAACCACTTGCCATTTTACTAGATAGAGATCCGTTTTTCACCCTGGGGTCCCATGTTGTCTTCTGCATGCCAGTGGTGGGCGGGGCCAGAGGCTCAAGTGGGTGTAGAAATGAATGTGGATTTTGTCTGCCTAACCTGCTGCGATGGGTTACTGCAATACACTGTCTGTGGGGCTTCCCTCCCGCTTGATCCGGAAGCTGCAGTTAGTGAAGAATGCTGCAGCATGACAGCTGACAGCAGTAGGTAAAAGGTAAAGGACCCCTGGACGGTTAAGTCTAGTCAAAGGCGACTATGGGGTTGCGGCTCTTGTCTCGCTTTCAGGCCGAGGGAGCCGGCGTTTGTCCACAGACAGCTTTCCGGGTCGTGTGACCAGCAGGACTAAACCGCTTCTTGTGCAACTGAACGCCGTGACAGAAACCAGAGCGCATGGAAACACCGCTTACCTTCCTGCCACAGCAGTACCTATTTATCTACTTGCACTGGCGTGCTTTCAAATTGCCAGGTTGGCAGGAGCTGGGACAGAGAAATGGGAGCTCACTCTGTCGCTGGGATTCGAACCGCCGACCTTCCGATCGGCAAGCCCAAGAGGCTTAGTGGTTTAGACCACAGCGCCACCTGCATATAACACCTGCGCTCAGAGATCTGCACTGGTTGCTGATTTGTTACCAGGCCAAATTCAGAGTTCTGCTATTAGTATATAAAGCTCTAAACAACTTGGGACCAGTTTACCCACAAGACCCCCTTATCCTGCCTGTGCCCGCTCAGTTGCTTTGAACTGCGAAACTGGCACCACCACACGTGTCACATAATACCCATTCTGTATTTGTAATAACTCTACCATTTAGTGTAGCACTTTGGAACTCACTGCCTATTGAGATTGAGCAGGTGCCCTCACTGTACTCTTTTCAATGTCTGCTAAGAACTTTCTTGTTTAGACAGGTCCCCCCAGACGCTCAGAAAGTTGATGCAAATTTTAATCTGTTTTAGTATTTCGACTTTTGTATGTTTTATGGCAGGGTTGCAAGATTTTCTTGATTTCGTTGTTTTATCTTTCTGTAAGCCTGTTTGAGGTTTCTTTTTCACAATCACGCAGCGTATACATTTTATG
>OFHU01003690.1:0-48737 GCA_900245905.1 Lacerta viridis | reverse complement strand
AATATTAAGACTGTTATGTTTGGTGAAAAATAAAGCCTTGTTCTTATTGTGCCACGACATATCGTCGATTATTTGATCCAGCAAGTTAGGAGGGCTCAAAAGAGGGTGAACTCGGAGAAGTGGACCAAAAGACTTACAGGGTGATAAGTCAGGTCCTGGAGTTACACTAAGGAGGGGTGCAGGGACTAAAAGCCTAGAAGTGCCACATAGTTGCCCTGTGAACTGAGGTAACAGTAGCAGGGGGGGATCAAACGTGAGGGAAGCCCTGGACTATTGGCCAAAAGGACTTCACACCCCAGTAGCCCAGAGCCAAGCCTATAACCGGCCACGGTAGCTGGATTGGAGTGCCCTTGTTACTACAGGACCCCGAGTGGAGGGGGGGGAAGGTTGGCAGTTTAACGGGGGGAATTTGAGAGGGCTTCAGTCGCATAAGCTCAAAGATGGAGGCAGCCTTGAGGGAGGGGGGAGCCAAAGACATTTGCCGCCTGAGAGGAACCCGAGAGGAGTGCTCCCCCCTCCCAAGCAACCTCACTGGGACACTGGGCAGTCACCTGGGGACAACTATCTTCTCCCCACCGAAAAAGAAAGCCGTGGTCTTAGACGCAGCAGCCTCTCCAACACTCTTTTATGGATTGGGGCACATCCAGCAGCAGGCTGGACAACAGCCACGAAACGGTTGCCTGTGTTAAGACATTTACAGTTTGCCATTCAGATGAAGCAAACCAGAAGCCCTTCAATAACACACATTGTTCTCGGCTGGCAGGAGGACTTCCTAGGTGCATGTCCAGTTGCCAAGGAGGAGGGAGGCCTCCCACCCTCAGGGCCCAGAGTGGCTCCTGCTGGTGGATTTGGAGGAAGTTGACCCTTAGCCCTCTCGGTTGGGGACCTGCCTGAACCTCCTTCCACATTACACTCATCCATCTTGTTCCCCCCCCCCTGTGTCATTTTGGGGGACAGCATTTTACACAAACTTGTGTCACAGTGCCCCCCCCCACCACATTGCTCTGGGATGCTCTAGTACGGCCCCTTCTTCCCTGTGCCCCCTTCCCTCCTCGTGCAAGACGTGCAGCTGGGAAATCCTGGTTGTGCCACTAAATACACTTTTTATTTCTCCTGCCACCAAATACATCTATGTACAATAAAAATTAAAAATAAATAAATAAAATTCCTTCCAGTAGCACCTTAGAGACCAACAAAGTTTGTTCGTGTGCATGCACACTTCTTCAGATACGCTGAAACAGAAGTCACCAGACCCTTATATGTATAATGAGAAGGTGGGGAGGGTGGCGTGCATCCTGGGGCATGGCGCCCAGCACAGGTGGGGGGCCCCAGCTGCAATGGCACCTGTTATGTATTAAGTTATCATACATTGCTGGTATCACTCCCATTTCCCTTCCAGTAATATAAAGGGGGGCATTGTCCACTGTCACCCTCCTCCCTGCCCGAAAACCTCCCGCCTCTTGTCCGTCCAGCCTGGAAACACTTCGTGGGCCCATAGAGCTAAGGCCTTACAGCAGCCCCCCGCCTGTGCGAAGTGGACTTGACAGAGCTGCCTTTTGCCTCTTGCGGGCTCTGTCAGGGACACACACACACACACACCACCTATTTACTGGGGGAGTCAATGAAGGGGGAGATTTGAGCATGACTTGCATTGCGGGGTCCTGGTGTGAGTTCTTCGGGGGTCTGCATCCCATAGCGGAGAGCTGAAATGGGGGCAGTAAGTGGGTTGCTCCAGAGGGGCAGGGTGTCAAGTTGTGTGACCTTCATGCACCGAAGAGGAGTCTTTTCAGACATGTGGGGTCTTTTCTGTGCCACTGCCGGGGATGGAACCTGAGACCTTTTCAGGAAAGAAAGGAATTATTGAGCTTGTTTGGAGGGAAGGAAAATTGTTTTCTGGGAAGGGGGGGGGGGTAGAGGAAGAATCCCTTTTTGCCACTCATTCCTCCCCTGGGTCAGTGAGCTCCGCTTCCCAGAAGGAAATAGGTTTTGTTGTTGTTGTTGTTGTTGTTGTTGTTGTTGTTGTTGTTGTTGTTGTTGTTGCTGTTGTTCTTGTTGTTTTAGGGTTAGAGGGGAAGGTTCTCAATCTCATTTTCAAAACAAAAATAAAAAATAAAAACATTCCTTCCAGTAGCACCTTAGAGACAAACTAAGTTTGTTCTTACTAAGCTGCCTTACTGAGACACTGAGCAGTCACCTGGGGACAACTATCTTCTCCCCACCAAAAAAGAAAGCCATGGTCTTAGAAGCAGCAGCCTCTCCAACACTCTTTTATGGATTGGGGCACATCCAGCAGCAGGCTGGACAACAGCCATGAAATGGTTGCCTGTGTTAGGAGAACACGGATAACACCGCTATTCAGATGAGAAGCAAACCAGAAGCCCTTCAATAATACGCATTGTGCTCTGCTGGCAGTTTCATTCAGTACCATTGGTTAACTGTTTTTATATGCCAATCGAATACAGAGAAACCAGTAGGAGACAGAGAAACCAGTAGGAGAACACTTCAATCTCCCAGAACATTCTATACAAGATCTCAAAGTAGCCAGAAATAGACTGGAAAGAGAAGTTGCTATATATCTCTTGGGCATATAAGTAGGTGCTTTCAGTCTTTCTGTGTCTTCATGGTTCCATTCTTGCAAGTATAAAAGTGGGAGTTATGCTGCTGTTCCTACAATATTAATCTAACTCTGCTTCCAAAGCAACACCCCCAGTCTCAGCTCCACTTTGTGCAACTCTCCATCCCCAGATACAAATATTTCCAACTCCACCAAACACCCAAACTAGGTCACTCTCAGTCCATCCTCATTCAGAAGCAACACTCCAGACCAGGGATCAGCAAACCTTTTCAGCAGGGGGCCGGTCCACTGTCCCTCAGACCTTGCGGGGGGCCAGACTATATTTTCTTTGGGGGGGGTGAACAAATTCCTTTGCCCCACAAATAACCCAGAGATGCTTTTTTTTAAAAGGGACACTTTCTACTCATGTAAAAACACGCTGATTCCCAGACCGTCTGCGGTCCAGATTGAGAAGGCGATTGGGTTGCATCCGGCCTGCGGGCCTAAGGTTTCCTACCCATGCTCCACACACACACTCCCTCTCCCTATCTAATAGTACATTAAATATTATATTTTATGCATACTATTGTGAAATGTTACAGGTGGGTAGCCGTGTTGGTCTGCCATAGTCAAAACAAAATCAAAAATTCTTTCCAGTAGCACCTTAGAGACCAACTGAGTTTGTTCTTGGTATGAGCTTTCGTGTGCATGCACACTTCTTCAGATACACTTCTTCAGATATTGTGAAATGTTACCTTCATTACTTTAAATACATGTCTAGACAATGTTAAATACATGTCTAGACAATGATCTCAAAGTAGTTGTCTTAATACAAAGAAATTTCAGAAATAGACTGGAAAGAGAAGTGGCTGAATTACAACTAATCACCAAACTTAAAACCACGGAGAAACCTGGTCTGAACAAAGACATTGGATTCTTATCTCATTATACATAACAAAGCTATCTTTAGCCATCTCACCCTTGCCTTTCCCTGCAAGACTAATTACAGCCGTTAAGAGTCGTCAACAGGTTTTCCACACCTATCAGCTGATCACCCATTCCCACCACCCTTCTGAGCAATACCCCTCCCCACTCCCTCACTATATTTAAGGATCTGGTGACTTCTGTTTCAGTGTATCTGAAGAAGTGTGCATGCACACGAAAGCTCATACCAAGAACAAACTCAGTTGGTCTCTAAGGTGCTACTGGAAAGAATTTTTGATTTTGTTATGTCTAGACAATGTTACTGATGTAAAAATGTGAATTTAGAGAGAAACACGTTCCACAGTCCTTCTATTTAAACCATTTCTCTTCTTGGAGTTACTTGCTGTCTTACAGACCTTCCACTCTTAGAGCTCTTACCCTCAGAGTCTTTAGATGGTTTGAAAGACTTCCACTACAACTAAACCTCTGTCCACATCCCTAGCATTTTTATGGTTTCTCCCTTGCATGAGTTTGTTGATGTTTTGTAAGAACTCCAGTCCGACTGAAGCTTTTTCCACACTTCATACATTTAAATGGTTTCTCTCCTGTGTGACTCCGTTGATGAATTCTAAGATGTCCACTCTGACTGAAGCTCTTTCCACACTCGATGCATTTAAATGGTTTCTCCCCGGTGTGAGTCCGTTGATGTTTTCTAAGTGCTCCACTTTGACTGAAGCTCTTTCCACACTCTACACATTTAAATGGTTTCTCCCCTGAGTGAGTCCGTTGATGAATTCTAAGTTTCCACTCTCAGTGAAGCTCTTCCCACACTCCATACATTTAAATGGTTTCTCCCCTGTGTGAGTCCGTTGATGAATTCTAAGTGATCCACTCCAACTGAAGCTCTTTCCACACTCTATACATTTAAATGGTTTCTCCCCTGTGTGAGTCCGTTGATGTTTTCTAAGTTCTCCACTCCCAGTGAAGCTCTTTCCACACTCTACACATTTAAATGGTTTCTCCCCTGTGTGAGTCCGTTGATGACTTCTAAGGTCTCCACTCCAGCTGAAGCTATTCCCACACTCCATACATTTAAATGGTTTCTCTCCTGTGTGAGTCCGTTGATGTTTTCTAAGTGCTCCACTCTGACTGAAGCTCTTCCCACACTCCATACATTTAAAAGGTTTCTCCCCTGTGTGAGTCCGTTGATGAATTCTAAGTGATCCACTCCAACTGAAGCTCTTTCCACACTCTATACATTTAAATGGTTTCTCCCCTGTGTGAGTCCGATGATGTTTTCTAAGTTCTCCACTCTCAGTGAAGATCTTTCCACACTCTACACATTTAAATGGTTTCTCCCCCGTGTGACTCCGTTGATGAATTCTAAGGTGAATATTCTGACTGAAGCTCCTTCCACACTCCATGCATTTAAATGCTTTTTTCCCAATGTGAGTCCGCTGATGAATTCTAAGTGTTCCACTCCGACTAAAGCTTTTTCCACACTTCATACATTTAAATGGTTTCTCTCCTGTGTGACTCCGTTGATGAATTCTAAGATGTCCACTCGACTGAAGCTCTTTCCACACTCCATGCATTTAAATGGTTTCTCCCTGTGTGAGTCCGTTGATGAATTCTAAGTTTTCCACTCTCAGTGAAGCTCTTTCCACACTCTACACATTTAAATGGTTTCTCCCCTGAGTGAGTCCGTTGATGAATTCTAAGTTTTCCACTCTCAGTGAAGCTCTTTCCACACTCCATGCATTTAAATGGTTTCTCCCCTGTGTGAGTCCGTTGATGAATTCTAACTGATCCACTCCAACTGAAGCTCTTTCCACACTCTATACATTTAAATGGTTTCTCCCCTGTGTGAGTCCGTTGATGTTTTCTAAGTTCTCCACTCTCAGTGAAGCTCTTTCCACACTCTACACATTTAAATGGTTTCTCCCCTGAGTGAGTCCGTTGATGAATTCTAAGTTTTCCACTCTCAGTGAAGCTCTTCCCACACTCCATACATTTAAATGGTTTCTCTCCTGTGTGGGTCCGTTGATGTCTTCTAAGTGCTCCACTCTGACTGAAGCTCTTTCCACACTCTACACATTTAAAAGGTTTCTCCCCTGTGTGAGTCCGTTGATGTTTTCTAAGTTCTCCACTCTCAGTGAAGCTCTTTCCACACTCTACACATTTAAATGGTTTCTCCCCTGTGTGAGTCCGTTGATGACTTCTAAGTGATCCACTCCAACTGAAGCTCTTTCCACACTCTATACATTTAAATGGTTTCTCCCCTGTGTGAGTCCGTTGATGAATTCTAAGGTGTATTCTGACTGAAGCTCTTTCCACACTCCATGCATTTGAATGGTTTCTCCCCCGTGTGTGTCCGCAGATGAATTCTAAGTTTTCCATTCTCACTGAAGGCCTTTCCACACTCCATGCATTTAAATGGTTTCTCCCCAGTGAGTTTGATGATGAAAATTCAGGCTCCTATTCGTATTGAAATTCTTTCCACATTCCATGCATTTGAATAGATTCTCCCCTGTGTAAGTGTTCCACTGTTATTCAAGCTCTTCCCACACTGTTTAAATGGTTTCTTTGTTATTCCCATTGAACATGGCCCCACAGAGTTCTGACTGCCTTCTCCATTGTCTGCTTTGGAGGGCGAAGGGGGAGGAAATCCTATTTGTTTTCTAGGAAGAGAACCAAGGAATATTACACACATGAATTAGCATCTGCTCTTATTTTAACATCTCATACATTCTCTCCTGTCCTCCATATGTTCCAAATTTTTAAGAAAGGCAAATGAAATAATGCTAAATATTGGTAATGCATCATCAGCCTTTCATAACCCTTAATTGTCATTAATGAACCAGCGTTATTTCAGATAGTAAGTAAAATGTGGGGTTTACTTTTTAAATAGTTTTCTCACAAGAAAATGAGCTGCTCTATGTCCATGAACCTGCCCACTATTCATCGGGGTCCTAAGTTCATAATGAAGTTCTTCATCCTCTGCACAATAATCCTCCACTCCTTGGGCCACATTTTGTCCCTTTCAACCTCTAGATAGTTATTAATCACCTGCACAGTCCCTTTGGCCTCAGGAGGTGCTTATTGACCATTTTGGGAGACCCATATAGAAGACTAGTGACAAGGCTTGGCGCTTGTGGTTGGCTGAAGGAGTGCTCGTAATTCGTTCCGGAGGTCCGTTCTTAACCTGAACCGTTCTTAACCTGAGGTACCACTGTATTGAAAATCCTAAGCCTGGATTTAGCCAAGATTAGAGCATGGAAGCTGAAGAATAGTAAAGACAGAACCATCATTTTAGACGGGCTCCATGATGAGCAGTTATCCATGATTGAATGCAAGAGATGATGCGTCTCAAATCTTAAAGGATTTAGAGCATATGTGTTGTTGTTCAGTCATTCAGTCGTGTCCGAGTCTTCATGACCCCATGAACCAGAGCATGCCAGGCACGCCTATCTTATGTATGGAGACATAATTATGAGTCTTAGATTGAAAAGGCCAGAGACACACCCAGAAAAATTGTGCCCTTTAATTGTAACAAAGGACACAGTGCAAGGAACTGGAAGGCTCCAAAGGCAAAGAAACCCTTTCCTTATAAACAAGATAAGGAAAAGAAGTGGAGATCTGAACGCACTTTGCTACTATACGAAAAGAATCTGACTGTTCAGAATGGTGATAATAATTATAATAAGTGGGTTTTAAATTCAGGAGCTTATAGCCATTTTTCATATAAAAGGGAATATTTTAACGACATTAACGATATTGCAGCATCTCACATTGAAATCACAGGAGGCAATGGTGTTGAAGCTAAAGGTGCATGTTCTGTGAATTTAAAATTTAATGTGAACAATGAAGCTCTGGATAGTACTGTGGAGAAAGTTTTATATGTTCCACATCTCAGTTGTAACATGCTTAGTGTGTCCAGTTTGGACAGCAAAGGTTTCCAGATCACATTTGGGAATGGAAAATGTAATTTGACTAAGAATGGTGAGGGGTATGTTCAAGCCAATGTAATAAATGGCATATATGAGGTTGATCTCTCATAAACCAGAAAGATGTGGCGGACCTGGAACTGTTGCATAGAAGGCTGGGACAGAGGGACACCAACGCCATTCAGGACCTACAGAAAGGAGAACTTGCAAGGGGACTGCAGGTAACAAAGAGCAACACAGCACCAACAAAGTGCATAAGCTGTGTAATTCAGAAAGCTGTATAACCTTCATTTCCTCCATGCACAGAGCAGAGAAGCCCCAAAGTGCTTGACATAGTCTGCAGTGACTTGACATCGTATACAGTGGAGCTATGAATGTTCCCTCACTAGGGATGAACAGGTACATACTAGTACATACTAACATTTCTTGATGATTTCTCGAAGTATTGTGTTGCATATTTCATCAAGGAAAAGAGTGAGACAGTGGACATGTTCCAGAACTACCTTGAATGGTGAAGAACAAGTTCCAGAGAGCTCCAGCTATGCTGATGACTGACAATGGGGGTGAATACTGCTCATGTGTCCCATCACCTCCTGGCAAATAGAAGGGGAAGAAATGGAGGCAGTGAGAGATTTTACTTTCTTGGGCTCCATGATCACTGCAGATGGTGACAGCAGTCACGAAATTTTTTTTTTTTTTTTTTTTTTTATTAAAGATTTTCAAAGGTAGTACAATGTCTCTCTCAATTTTTCCATACAATATTTTTATAAGTCAGTGTTGGTGAGACATTAGAAGAGAGAAAGGGGGGGAGGGGGGAAGAAGTGGGTGGGACGGGGAGGTAGGTGGGGTGACAGCAGTCACGAAATTAAAAGACGCCTGCTTCTTGGGAGGAAAGCAATGACAAACCTAGACAGCATCTTAAAAAGCAGAGACATCACCTTGCCGACAAAGGTCCGTATAGTTAAAGCTATGGTTTTCCCAGTAGTAATGTATGGAAGTGAGAGCTGGACCATAAAGAAGGCTGATCGCTGAAGAATTGATGCTTTTGAATTATGGTGCTGGAGGAGACTCTTGAGAGTCCCATGGACTGCAAAAAGATCAAACTTATCCATCCTTAAAGAAATCAGCCCTGAGTGCTCACTGGAAGGACAGATCCTGAAGTTGAGGCTCCAGTACTTTGGCCACCTCATGAGAAGAGAAGACTCCCTAGAAAAGACCCTGATGTTGGGAAAGATGGAGGGCACAAGGAGAAGGGGACAACAGAGGATGAGATGGTTGGACAGTGTTCTCGAAGCGACTGGCATGAGTTTGGCCAAACTGCGGAGGCAGTGGAGGATAGCGGTGCCTGGCGTGCTCTGGTCCATGGGGTCACGAAGAGTCGGACACGACTGAACAACTGAACAACAACACTGCTCACGTGATGCGAACTCTCCTGGCAAAGGAGGGAATTGAACATGTAACCTCAATTTCCTACAGCCCACAACAAAACTCCAAAGCTGAGGGAGAGTTTAGGTCTATCATGGAGATGACTAGATGCATCCCTACCCCAGAAGCTGTGGGCGGATGCAGCAAGTACTGCTGTATTTCTCTAAAACAGATTGCCAACCAAGGAACCTAAATGTACACATTTTGAACTTTGGCATGGGAGAATTCCCAACCTGGGACACATTTGTGTATTTGGAAGTCTATGCTACTCCCACATTCCCAAAGGACATTGCCACAAGCTTGACTCCAGAGCGCAAGCAGGTATCCTTGTGGAATAAGCGTTTGGAGGAAAAGGATACAGAATAATGGTAAATGCACATCGAGCAACTTACTTTGACGAGCACAACAAGGCTGACACTTAAAATAGTGTGGTGGATTTATGCAAGGAGTCAGAAAAAGTCCCAGATCTTGTATACTTTCTTCATTAACCTCACCACATCTAGAGCTGTCTCCAAGGTCATAGCCCCCACTACAGGCAATGCACAAGGAGAGGAGGCAGAGGACCAGACTCCTAGCGGTACCAGAGATGAAGAGGAAGATCCGTATGGAGACATGCCAGCGTTGGAGGAGGATGAGGAAGCTGATGCGGTTCTGGAACCACATGTTAGATGCTCATCAAGAACCAACAGAGGTGTCCCACCAGTATGACTCTCCTACTGTGCAGGGTTGCCGTAGAACCTTCTACATGGGAGGAGATGCCAACTGCAGAAGCCTGTCTCTGGAGGAAGGCTGCATAGGAGGAGATGGAGGCACTGCATCAGAATAATATGTGGACCCTTACTGACCTACCTCCTGGTAAGAAGGCCATACGAAGTAAGTAGTGGTTGTTTAAGATTGATAAAGGAAATGAAGGGCTGGTCGTCTCGAAATGCTCCTCCCGAGTAAACCCACAGGAACGGACAGGTGTTAAGGGAAGGTTAAGGGGTGATATGATAGCCATGTTCAAATATATCAAATATATCAAAGGAATGTCATATAGAGGAGGGTGAAAGGTTTGTTTTCTGCTGCTCCAGAGAAGCGGACACGGGGCAATGGATTCAAACTACAAGAAAGAAGATTCCACCTAAACATTAGGAAGAACTTCCTGACAGTAAGAGCTGTTCGACAGTGGAATTTGCTGCCAAGGAGTGTGGTGGAGTCTCCTTCTTTGGAGGTCTTTAAGCGGAGGCTTGACAGCCATCTGTCAGGAATGCTTTGATGGTGTTTCCTGCTTGGCAGGGGGTTGGACTGGATGGCCCTTGTGGTCTCTTCCAACTCTATGATTCTATGATTCTATTCTATGATTCCTCAGGGGTCCCCTAGGGAAAGCCCTCCTTTGCTCTTTCCTTTGCTCTGTCCTTTCCGAAACGAGCTGCTCCATATGTTGCGAATGGACAATGCATTCCAATAGGGTGCGCTTTAGCCAATGGGAGAATTGCATGCTTTCCTGCAATGGAACGTTGAGCTGTAGCGCTCTGCACGCCTCATTAACTTCTAACCAGGCGTTGACAGTTGAACAATAGAACCGAAACTCCATATCCATATAATCCAATCAAAGTTGCAACATTGGACAAGAGAACTGGAAGTAATCAATTACAGGTTGCTACATTCCACAGTCTGGACTGCTACTGAATTAACGGATGCTAGAAAAAGCCTCTGATCTTTAGAAATTCATATAAAATCCATAGTTTCATGGCTTTCGGGTAAACTAGTGACCGCCATAAGCTCGCAAGCATGGAGACACGTACACACACGTACTCACTCAGAAGCACCCCAGTGGGCAATCTATGTAAATGTCAAGCAATCACCGGGCAAATGTCTCCTTCTTGCTTTGCCATCTGGCAGACTATGCAAACTAGGATACTATTGTTTCCCTCCCAGTAAGTGCTCAAGTTGGTCCTCTCCAATACTTCACACCTGTTCACAAGTTGCTTAGAGTCATTGCCTTCTCAGTACTGGCCCCGACTTGGTGCAACAGTCTGGCACAAGAGACCAGGGCCCTGCGTGATTTGGCATCTTTCCGCAGGGCCTGCAAGACGGAGCTGTTCCACCTAGCCTTTGGGTTGGTTTCAGTTTAACCCTGATGTTTCGTTCTTTTGGTGTGATTGGTGGGCTACTTAAAAATGAGGCTGCAGTTTAGATTTAAGTTTTAAATTGTATTTTAATCTGTATTTTAATGAACTGTTTTATGTTTTTGTTGTGATTTTATTGGTGTTAGCCGCCCTGAGCCCGGTTTGGCGGGGAAGGGCGGGGTATAAATAAAATTATTATTATTATTATTATTATTATTATTATTATTATTATTACCTTATGTTAATCTTGTTTACCCTTATGTTAATCATGTATGAACCCTCCCCTTACCGCCCTTTTTTGACGTTTTACTTATGTATTAGTGATGTAGTCATGATGCTTTCCGAACTGTATCTTGGGATGTGGAGGGAAGTTTTAAAAACCCGTGTCACCCTATTCCGGGTATTCAGTCTTATTTGAACCTTGTTGCGCAATAAACCTTGTGTTTTACTTTGCTCTCTGGTGGTTGGACTCCGCTTATTCAATACCACTAAGTCCGCAGGCCCTTGCCTGACGAGCCAGGTGGCTGAGTAGCCTTGTACTTGGAGTTTTCTAAAACAAGATTAAGAAAGGGGCAGAAGAGGAAGTGCAGTGCAAGGCTTTTCTCAGTGCTATGGCGAAGATTATGATGAAGTCTTTGCCTAACTGTGAGGTGCAGCAGCGTAAGAATGCTTTTGAGCATTGCAGCCACCAAGGAAATGGAAATTAGGCACAATGACATTGTAACTGCCTTTCTTCAGGGACAAATTTCAGAGTCAACCTATAGGTTTTATTAAACCACATGAGGCACATTTAGAGAGCAAACTGCAAGAGGGACTTTATGGACTTAAGCAGGCTGCTAGGGCCTGGAATCAGAAACTGCACAAAATGCTGATGCAGCCTGGGTACAAGCAAGGGCATGCCGACAAGTGCCTGTACAGCAAGTCAAGTAATGGACAATTTTTCATACGTTTTCGCTTTTGCTGATGACTTGATTATTGCCACAGCAAAGGACAGACACTATGCACAGGTTGCGAAACACCTAAGCAAAGAGGTCAAGGAACTGGGAAAGATTGGAATCCATGTTGAAAGAGAAGAAAATGGGTAATTTCTTCTAAATCAACGGCAGAAGATTCCGGGTTCAGCAGTTCGCACATGCGCAGACGCGTCAAGTGACATCATGCGCATGTGCAGAAGAGCCAAATCGCACACATGCGCAGACGCAGTGCTCGGGATGCAGACTGCTCATGATGTGAACGGGGCTCCGAAACGGATCCTGTTCGCATCCAGAGGTACCACTGTAGTGGGGATAATGGAAACCAGGTGGAATGGAAAGAAGGAGTTGGGCACAGGTATCTCTGGATAGGAACCCTTTAGATGCTTCTCCGGAGGACTTCCGGCGAGGACGCTATTATCGGCGACTGGGGGTCATCTTGGCTGCGAGACGGCCCCGGTTTCCTTGGGGGCTGGGAGCCCCGCTACCGCGCAGCGGGCTCCGGCAAGCCGCGGGAGTAGCGTCCCGCGGTTTGGGCTCTCCAGCTGGTCCCTTTGCGCTGCCCCATTCTCGATCCTCCCTTGTAAAAGGGGGGAGAGAGTGAATGGGCAACGGCGCGGGGCTGTGGAGGTTGTCCCCAGCCAGGGAAACTAAGCGGCGGCCACCGCTGATACTTGAGCGCCTCGTTTTTACCTGATTGGATTTAAAACAAGAAGAAACCCGTAAGCTGTAAGTACGGTGTTTTAATTGACTGAAAAAATCGACCTAATTGGCTTCTGGGGAGAAATGTCAAAAGGAAGCCCGTTTCTCTCCCTTGCGATAAGAAGAAAGTAACATTGTATCTGGCTGTTGCTACTTTTGGCTGTTACTAATGTTACTATTGTGTTGGCTGAATTTGCGATGGATTTGTGAAGAAACCCCTGTTAGGGGATGACTGAGAATATTGAGGTATTTCCTCTCTGAGACTGTGGATTATAAAGTGAAGAATTTTTACACTCTGATTAGGGGGAAATGGCGACTGTAATTTGAGATCTGAAGACGGAAAAGTACTGAACTTTGTTATTCCCTGCCTACTTCTGCCTTTTTTGGTTTCGCTTTGATAATGCCTCCAGACTCAGCACTGACTCATGGACAAAGGACAATTCTTTTGAAACTAGAATTCCTGAATCAGAATGTCACCGAAAGATTTTCTGAGATTGGGACTGCTTTGGGAAATATCTCCAAGGAACTCAAAGAATTTAATGGAATAACTAAAGAGCGATCCTCAGGGATTTTGTTTGAAGAAGAAAAGATGCAACTCCATAAAGAAGGGAAACCCTGTCGACGTGAGAGGTCCAGGGTCGGACTTTGCGGCGTTATATCGGCTTCCTGGGGTGGGAGCCCAGGAAAGCAGGAACAACAATCTTGGGAATTACAATTGCAACCTGATTTGAAGACTGAAGTGGAGATGCTCGATGGTGATGTATTATCTCTTTTGAAAAGTTCAGTAAAGATACTTTGGGACAATGTTTTGGCTTCTGGATATCAAGGAAAAGATGACATTCTGGACTATGATTTGGAAAAAGATTGGGGGGAAGTCTGGTGGCAGATTGTGGAGGGAGAAGAGAAATTGGCAAGAAAGGGGGTAGGGTGAAAGAATATATATGATTAATTAGGAAGGCTTACCACGGTACCCCGATGCCAGAGAGTAAAAACTGATTTGAAAGAGAAGAAATACTTGGACTGTTTTTATGATATTGTGCTGGATTATTATTTCAAAGTTAGAAAGTTAAGAGCAGCAGTTTTATGGAAATAAGAGTTAGATAAGGTTATAAGAAGTTTAGATTTGAAATGTGATGTTGTATTGCTATACTTAGAAGTTAAAAGACATAAGATGTTGAGATGAAGAGTATGAATATTGGGGAAAGAATTGTTGAAATAGTTAGAAAAGTTACTAAAGTAAATTGGTGTTGAACGCAGAAGAGAGAACGGGGGAAGTCCCCCAAATTAGATTTGAAACAAGATTATAATTAATAATTGGAGTGTTGGTGTTCCTGTGGGTGAGGTATGTATCTGTTTTCTTTTTATTTTGTTGTTGTAGTTCCTAATATTTGTTTTTTCCCCCCTTCTTTTTCTTAGATTGACTGTTTGTATTTGTTGTTGCTGTATTTGCTGTTTTTTTGTGGAAAACCAATAAATTTTTGTTAGATGCTTCTCCGGAGAAACAAAGGCATGTGGGTGAGACTGTAGTTGACAAGACAAAAGCCTCGAAGGGCAGAAATAATGGAGTGGGCTTCCTCCCTTTCCTCTTTCTCCCAATAGTTGGACTCACTATAGCAGCCCCCAGCGCCCCATGCAGCAGCTGATCTGGGACTTAAGGCAGGGCAAGGACTGAGCTTCAAGGGAGGAGAGGGTGGCTGGATTGGGCCTCCTCTTCAGGGATCTCTCTTGAAGTCATGGCAGAATCCTGGGCAGAGGGAGAAGTCAAGGCAGGCAGCCCCTATCTCTCCCTCCCCCCATCTCCACCTCCTGCCAATGCTGGCTTCGATCCCTCCCCCAGGGATGCTTCACTTCCTCCCTCAGCCCCCCAACTTCCTCTGCCCTCCACCCTCCCAGTCTCCCCTTTGCCCAGAGGTTCCCCTGTCCTGCTCACCCTTCGTCCTGCCCACCAAATCTCTCCCAATCGCGCCCACCTCTCCATCTGGAGGGGCCTCCCTAGATGAGCAGGGAGGGAGGACAGGAGGGAGACAGGGGGGGGTCCCTATTCAGGCCTCTCTTGCCTCCATTAACCCTTCCATGGACTCCCTCTCTCTAGACAAAAGGGACCCAGGAGCACCCTAGGGATTCCAACCATGGGGAACCTGGAACTCGCAGAGGGGCGCGGAACTGGGGTCTTGGTTCAAGTCCCAGCACTTCCACAGAAGGAAGGGGAGGGGGGAGCACTACCATAGTTCCTTTCATCCCCCCAGCCTCAAATCCTGCCCTCCCTTCCCAGCTGCCCCATTTGCAGATTCAGTGGGAGGAACAGCACACCCTTCTCCGCTCCCCACAACCCCAAATCTCTCCCCCCCATATATATATATTCCACCTTTTTTCTCCTCCTCCTCTGCAGACCTGCTCCTCTTCCGGGAATGTGGATGGAGGCTCCCCCCTCCCAAACTTCCTGCCTCTCTAGGAAGCGGAGATCACTGACCCATGGGGAGGAATGAGTGACACCTCCCTCCTCCTTCCAAACAAGCTGTTATCTTGTTTCAGTATATATTTCATATTCCCTGGCTGTTTTTCTCAGTCGTGATTATGTATTAGAATCTTAGCCACACTTTCTTCTGGAATATCAACTGGACCTCTTTCGAATAGGAGCCAGAATTCTTTTGGGATTTCATCCAAACACACCTTTAGTGTGGGGAGCAGCAGAAGAAGGCAGGTAGGGCGGAGGGGCAGCTCTGGTGCTGCAGGTTGGGGGACCCACTGTACGTTCCTAAGCAAGCAACTTTGGGGGTGAACGATTTCCTCTTCCCCAGGTGCCGGCAGGCGTTTCTACGCTGCTGAGTGTGGACACCTTGGATTTATACTGTTAGGGTCTAGATTCCAATCATAATCCCTGAAAAAATGTCTCAAGAACCCTTAAGATCTACTGGTAGTTCCACCAACTCCCAAGAGAGGAACCTTCTATGCTGAGGTGAGGCACCTGTGACCCTCCAGATGTGGTTGGACACAAAGTACCACTTGCCCAAGCAAGGATGGCATATGGCCAGGGATGATGGGAGTCTTATCTAGTGGGACACACTTTCCCCTTCTACCCCTTCTTCTGAAAATGCTGAATATCTGTATTTCATTTCCTCCTTCTTCCGTTATCCCCAAGTCTTCCTGATATAGTCCAACTGCACACATTCCCAAATCACCCTGCACCATTGACTTCCCCAGGCTGCTGTCTTGTGTCTAGGACTCTGGCAATGGGATAGCATCTTCCAGTGGATGAGAGGATAGAGGGTTAAATCAGTGCTGGCCAAATGAGACTCAGCTCAGCCCCCTCCTTGCCCCTCTCTGCATCTGCTGCCTCAGTCTCCCTCATGGTGGAGCAGGCCCTGAGAACAGCCTTCTCTCTGCCCCCAAAACACAGGAAACAGGACAAAGAAGGCCTAGGAGTGTCACCGTGGAACATAACAACAACAACAACAACAACAGGTTGTAAACAACAACAACTAGGTTGTAAGTCAGTTTGGGCTGCCCTGGGCAAGAGAAAGAAACTACAGTGGTAATTCGCTTCAGGTTACAAACTCCGCTAACCCAGAACGCTTCAGGTTAAGAACTTTGCTTCAGGATGAGAACAGAAATCACAAGGCAGCGGCGCAGCGGCAGTGGGAGGCCCCATTAGCTAAATTGGTACCTCAGTTTAAGAACAGTTTCAGGTTAATAACAGACCTCCAGAATGAATTAAGTACGTAACCCGAGGTACCATTGTAATAGGTTTACTAAATAACAATAACAATTGAAATTTCAATAATAATAATCATCATCATCATGCAGGCTCTTGAGGGGGAAACACGGGAACCCACCCATAATAATAATAATAATATTTATTATTTGTACCCCGCCCATCTGGCTGGATTTCCCCAGCCACTCTGGGCGGCTTCCAACAGAAATCAAATACAAAAATATCACACATTAAAAACTTCCCTAAAAAGGGCTGCCTTCAGGTTTTTTCTGAATGTCAGGTAGTTGTTTATTTCCCTGACCTGTGATGGGAGGGCGTTCCACAGGGCGGGCGCCACTACCGAGAAGGCCCTCTGCCTGGTTCCCTGTAGTTTTGCTTCTCGCAGTGAGGGAACCGACAGAAGGCCCTCGGCGCTGGATCTCAGTGTCCGGGCTGAATGATGGGGGTGGAGACGCTCCTTCAGGTATACAGGACCGAGGCCGTTTAGGGCTTTAAAGGTCAGCACCAACACTTTGAATTGTGCTCGGAAACGTACTGGGAGCCAATGCAGATCTCTCAGGACCGGTGTTATGTGGTCCCGGCGGCCACTCCCAGTCACCAGTCTAGCTGCCGCATTCTGGATTAATTGCAGTTTCCGGGTCACCTTCAAAGGTAGCCCCACGTAGAGCGCATTGCAGTAGTCCAAGCGGGAGATAACCAGAGCATGCACCACTCTGGTGAGACAGTCCGCGGGCAGGTAGGGTCTCAGCCTGCATACCAGATGGAGCTGGTAGACAGCCGCCCTGGACACAGAATTAACCTGCGCCTCCATGGACAGCTGTGAGTCCAAAATGACTCCCAGGCTGCACACCTGGTCCTTCAGGGGCACAGTTACCCCATTCAGGACCAGGGAGTCCTCCACACCTGCCCGCCCCTGTCCCCCCAAAACAGTACTTCTGTCTTGTCAGGATTCAACCTCAATCTGTTAGCCGCCATCCATCCTCCAACCGCCTCCAGGCACTCACACAGGACCTTCACCGCCTTCACTGGTTCTGATTTAAAAGAGAGGTAGAGCTGGGTATCATCTGCATACTGATGAACACCCAGCCCAAACCCCCTGATGATCTCTCCCAGCAGCTTCATATAGATATTAAAAAGCATGGGGGAGAGGACAGAACCCTGAGGCACCCCACAAGTGAGAGCCCAGGGGTCTGAACACTCATCCCCCACCACCACTTTCTGAACACGGCCCAGGAGGAAGGAGCGGAACCACTGTATAACAGTGCCCCCAGCTCCCAACCCCTCTAGCCGGTCCAGAAGGATGCTATTTCCATAGCAATGGAACCCATTTCCATAGCAATCTTTCCAATTCCTTGAATCCCACAGATTTAAGAGATCAGATATAGTCGGAATAATGGAAACCTGGTGGAATGGAGAGAAGGAGTTGGGCGCAGGTATCTCTGGGTAGGAACCCTTTAGATGCTTCTCCACAGAAACGCAGGCATGTGGGAGAAACTGCAGTTGCCAAGACAGAAGCCTCAAAATGTGGAAATAATAAAGTGGGCTCCCTCCCTTTCCAGCGCCCCATGCAGCAGTTGATCTGGGACTTATGGCAGGGCAAGGACTGAGCTTCAAGGGAGGAGAGGGTGGGTGGATCGGGCCTCCTGTTCAGGGGTCTCTCCCTGGTCGACTTGAAGTCATGGCAGATTCCTGGGCAGGAGGGAGAAGTCAAGGCAGGCAGCCCCCAAGACTCTCTCTCCCCCAGATATGCTTCCCTCCCTTCCTCTGCCCCCCAACTTCCTCTGCCCTCCTTCCTCTGCCCCTGAGGATCCCCTTTGCCCAGAGCCCCCCTGGCCGGCTCACCCTTCCTGCCAAATCTCTCCCAATGGCGCCCCCTCCCTCCAGAGGGGCCTCGCAGGGAGAGCAGGGAGGGGGGCGAGGGAGGTCCCTATCCAGGCCTCTCTTGCCTCCATCAGCCCTTCCATGGACTCCCTCTCTCTAGACCAGGCATGTCCAAAGTGCATTTTGGGGGCCTAATCTCAACTTTGGGGTAAAATTGTAAAGAAAGGTCAAGAAACTTGGTCGGCCCTCATGCATGTTCACTTCATTCAATCTGGCCCTCTCTGAAAAAAGTTTGGTCCCCCCTGCTCTGGGCAAAAGGGACCCACCAAGCCTCGGAGCCAGGAGCGCCCCAGGGATTCCTGTCAGGGGGAACCCAGGACACGCAGAGGGGCGCGGAATTGAGGCCTGGGTTCAAGTCCCAGCCCTGCTTGGGAATGGGGGTCCTCACGGGGACCCCCTTGGGGCGGCCTCCCATTTCTATTCCTACAAAGGCAATGGGGGGGCAGGGGAGCTGAGCATCTCCTTGTGCTGCAAAGGAGATCTTGCAATGCAAACCCTGCCGGGGCTCCCTCTGCAGAAAGGCCCCCCCTGCACCCCCCACCCCGCTGCATTTCCCATAGTAAAAGGCAGGAAGGCGGGTCTGCAGATAGCGCCCAGGAAGTCAGTGTTGTGGGGGGGGGGTCTCTGCCCCCTTTCTCTCCGCGCCCATCGCCCTTCCCCCCCCCACAACTCTACCTCTTTGTCCCCTCCGTCCCTCCGCTTCCCTCGCTCGCTATTTCCTTTCCCGCAATACCAAGGGCTGGCGGATCTCCAAGGACGCGCCCCCTCTGCGGGAGGGGCTCCTTTATCCCAGCAGCGCCTGAATCAGCCCCTCCCCCCTCGACTCATCCACAGAAAGAAGGGGGAGGGGAGGGGGGAAGGACTCCCCTAATTTCCTTTCATCCCCCCCCCCCCAAATCCTGCCCTCCCCTCCCCACAACCCCAAATCTCCCCCCGCAAAAAAATGTTCTGCACCTTTTCCCCCTCCTCCTCTTCTTGGAATGTGGATGGAGGCCCCTCCCCCTCCAACCTTGGCTCCCCCCTCCCCCCCTTCCTGCCTCTCTAGGAAGCGGAGCTCACTGACGGGGGGGGGGAATGAGTGACGTCTCCCTCCTCCTTCCAAAGCAGCTCTGTTATCCTGTTTCTTTCCTGAGAAGGTCCCGGGTTCGATCCTCGGAGACGGCAGGGAAAGAGACGGACCCCCCCCCCCCCAAAAGTCCTCCGGGGCACGAAGGTTACATTCCCCCTTCATCTCTTTTAATCCCTTGCCGGGGGGAGGATGGGGATCCGGTCCTTTTTACACAACCATTTCCCAACGTGGGGGAGGCAGGGCCGTGGCGGAGGGTGTCCCCGTTACAACAGCCCTGCAGAGTAGACCCGAGGACAGATTTGGTTCAAAGGCAAGATTGAAATACAGTACAATGGTTTCCCCCCATTGGTAACAAAGAGATATTCCTCCGCCCCTCCTCTCCAAGGGCGGGCGACCTCCAGATCCAGGGGGGTGGGTCTCCCCCTTCCTTTCCCCCTTCTCCCCACTGCCCCTTTGAAGACAGGGAGACGTACAGAACCAGAGCATCACAGAATCTGAGAGTTGGAAGGGCCTGAAGAATTATCTGGAGCAGGCATCCCCAAACTTCGGCCCTCCAGATGTTTTGGACTACAATTCCCATCATCCCTGACCAATGGTCCTGTTAGCTACGGGTCATAGGAGTTGTAGGCCAAAATATCTGGAGGCCGCAGTTTGGGGGTGCCTGATCTAGACTAACCCCCTGCAATGCAGGAATCTCACTGAAGCACCCAGGACAGATGGCCACCCAACCTCTGCTGGAAACCTCCAAGGAAGGAGAGCCCACCGCCTCTCATGGGAGTCTGTTCCCCTGCCAAACAGCTCTTGCTGACACAGAGGGTTTCCACATGTGTAGTCAGAATCTCCTTTCTTGCAACTTGAGGACATTGGTTCGAGTCATACCCTGCAGCCTAGAACAGAGTTATCTTTCTTTGTTGCTGCATCACCCAGTGGACTCATGTTCAGCTACTTGTCCACCAAGACACCCTCGATCCTCTTCACATGTTCTGCTAGTGAGCCAGGTGTCCCCCACCCTCTATTTGGGCAGGTGGTTCTTCCTGCCTAAGTGCAGACCTGACATTTGTCCCTGTTGAAATTCACTTTGTTACTCATTTTGTTATGCAAGGACAGGACCCAGAGGAGCTGCTATTCCTGTTACAGGAAATCTCAGGGGAGCATGAATAGCGCAAGTTGCACCCAAATTCTCAGTCCTCGTCCTCCCGAGTGGTGCATCTATGGCATTATCGGTGGGAATCTGGTTTGCTTCTCTTCTGAATGGCGGTGTGATCTGTGTTCTCTTAACACAGGCAACCGTTTCGTGGCTGTTATGCAACCTGCTGCTGGATGTGCCCCAATCCATAAAAGAGTGTTGGAGAGGCTGCTGCGTCTAAGACCATGGCTTTCTTTTTTGGTGGGGAGTTGTCCCCAGGTGACTGCTCGGTATCCCAGTAAGGCTGCTGGGGGGGGCACTCCTCTCTGGTTCCTTTGTGTGTGCTCCTGCTTTTAACCGTTCATTTATGGTTGTCGGAAGTTCCTGTTCCAAGCCCCAAACGTGCATTACAACTCTGGTCTACTCTGCAGGGCTGTTGTAACAAGGGACACCCTCCGCCATGGCCCTGTCTCCCCCACGTTGGAAAATGGGTGTAAAAAGGGCTGGATCCCCATCCCCCCTCTCTCCCGGCAAGGGATTGAAAGAGATGAAGGGGGAAAGTAACCTTCGTGCCCCAGAGGACTTTTTCGGAGGTGGGGGGGACGTCTCTTTCCCTGCCGTCTCCGGGGATTGACCCTGGGTCCTTCTCAGTGTTACTAAGCAAAAGTCTCCTCCCGAGTAAACATGTTGGGGTACGGAGTGATGCCCTTAAGGGAACCCATCAGGGAAATGCATTGGCTCTGCAGCCTCTGCAGGAGGAGCTCAGCTCAGCCTCTCACCAGATACATTGTAACAAGGAGTCAACCTAGACTGCTTCCGAATTGAATTGAATTCTAGAATAATCCTCAAATATTTGGAAACTATAAAATCGATACTTCCATAGATTCTCTTCATTCCAAAGCCATTTTCTTACTCTGATCAAGGAACCACAAACTCTTGGCTCCTCCATAATCCAGCAAGAGAGAGATCACGTTTACAGGAGGGGACCCTGAGAGATAATCTCTGAGCAAATGTTTCCCTCTGGCTTTGCCATTTGGCAGACTAGGCAGACTAAGATTCTATTGTCCTCCGACTTCCGGCGGCGACGCCATTGAATGGTGGTCGTGGGCTGCTTCGGTTGCGAAGCGCCCAGTACGTCCCGGGGGTTAGGAGCCCTGTACCCGCATATCGGGGCTCCGGTTGGGGTGCGGGAAGAGCGTCCCGCACCCTGGGCTCCCCGGCTGTGCCCATTGTGGCTCTGAACCCTTCCCCCGCTCCCCCTGTAAAGGGGGAGTGGGGGTGAAGGGACGACGGAGCCGGGCTATAGGGGACATGCCCCAACCGGGATGTAAATGCGGCGGCAAAGCCTTTGATGAGCGTCTAAGTTCTACCTGTCTTTGAAGAGCTGATAAGTACCCAGTGATTGTGAGTAATTGAATGACTCTTTGTATTCTTGGAATGATCTGGGGGAAAGAAGAAAGGCAGCCCGCCTCCCTCCCTTCGGAGATGAAAAGAAATTAACTCTTTAAGTGACTGCTGCTACTATAATCGATAGAAAGCATTGGGAATTTTAAAACTGAGACTGCAGAGATCTCCTTTTGGGGGTTAACTGGGAATAAAATATCTCCTTTTGAAGTTTTGGTCTTTACACCTCGGCTTCGGAGAAATGGCGACCGGGACTGACGTGGGAAAAAATTGAAACAAAGGGAGGAAGAGACAGGAACTGAAATTGGATACTCACTCTCCCTCTGAAAATGCTGGGCTTTGCGATCGCATTGTCGTTGAACTCTGATTTACAAGATGAAGAAAGGCTTACTATTTTGAGGCTGGAACTGATAAATCGTAAACTACAAGCTTTGTGTGGAATTGTAAGTGAAAAGAATTTACTTTCCACAGAGGAGGCTTGGAAAAAGATTGATCAAAAGGAATCAAGCCTGTGCAAAGAGCTGGAAGGGGTGATTGGAAAATTTTTTGAAGTGCTTGGGCAACTCCGGAAACAGGAACCGATTTCTGGGGGTGGCAGCCCCAGGACGGGGAAATTTAGAATATCCAGACGCCGAGGTGGCAGCTTGGTGTCGAGGGACATGGAATTAAGATTTTTACAAGAACAAGAATGGCAAGAAGAAACGGAGGAGCCCAGAAGGAGAATGCTGAACGCCCTGAAGCTCGATGCAAGGCTTGTTGTAAATGCAGCCTGGATTTGTGGACGTCTGGAAGGAGATTATTGGAGAGCCAGTTCCGGTGAAAGACAGATAAAGACAATGGACAGAAGGGGAGTGGGTTGAAGTATTAAATCTACAATTTAAATGGTCTGTCATGGTATCCGAAATCGGTGTGCGAAGTCTGTTAAGCATAAGTTTATTTTAAGTAAGAAAGGAGATATTCAATTTTAAGTTAAAAGCAGCATGTTAAAGGATAGAAGAAATAAGTTTAGTTACAAGAATATTTGATTATGACTTAGGTTAAAATAGTAAAATTAAGATAAGTGTGTTATTTTTAAGTAAAACTAAATTTTTATAGAGCAAAGTTGTTAAGGAATTAAGTATATTGATTTAAAACCGAAGGTGAAAAGGCGGGGGAAGTCAAGCGTCAAGATTTGAAAGTAGAAATTTTTTTTTGTAAGGCATATAATTAAGAAGAAAATCCTGGCATTATGTGTATTTGTATTTGTTTTTATATTTGTAGGTGTGGGGTCGGGTTTGTGTTTTTTTTTCTGTATGAAAATGCTAATAAATTCTGTTAAAAAAAAAATAAGATTCTATTGTCCTCCTCCCAGTAGGTGCTCAGGATGGTCTTCTCCAACACTTCACACCCGTTCACATGTTACCCAGAGTCATTACCTTATGTTAATCTTGTTTACTTCTAAGTTTGCCTCTATGCTAATCATGTGTAACCCTCCCCTTTGCTGACATTTCACTGATGTAACTGATGTGATAATCATGTTTACTGAATTGTATCCTGGGATGTGGTGAGAAGTTTAAAAAATCCTTGTCACCCCATTCCTGCTGTTCAATCTTGGCTTGAACCTGTTGCGCAATATATAAACTTCAATCCTTGCTTTGCTCCATTGGTTGGTCTTGTTAACGGAGAAATCCGAGGGCTTGCTTGGACAAATTGGAGACCACAACCAAAGCTCAGAGCAAACAGCAGCCAGTGGGCTTGGTCTTTATTCAAGGACAAAAACTGTCGCGACAGGGCTCCCACTCCTCACAGGTAGGAAAAGATGGAAGCCCTGAGAAAGAAGTGTCCCCAACTTTTATTACCTTCCCTCCCCCATACACCCCTAAGATTACATCAGAATATTTTACAAGACGGGAGGGGTTGGAGCAGAAACCTGAGCAGTTTTGCACCTGAGTTGCTCTGTGTCATGCCCCTCCCGGATCTGCTTTCCAGGGAAACAAAAGGTGTCATTGCCTCGGGAAAGAGCTGAGCACTGTCCTTTTGAGTTGAATCCACTCCTGAGCGGTGGTTCTTTGTTAAACAGATATACCCTGTCTGGCGATATTGAGACGGGAAAACCATCTTCCTGAGTCCGCTGTGGACTTGATGTTACGCCTCATGGATTATGGCTGACCGGCTTCCAGGTCAACCCTGCTGCTAGATTTCAACGAGGGCTTCATAAACAAGTGGGAAGGTTAAGGAAGTTACAAATATATGTATAGAAACATTGTATGACAAAGTTGCTACGTTCTTTGAGTGGATCAGTCACGGTCAATTGACTTCGGAAACATTGTATTATCACCTTGTCAGATAACAGGCCTGCAGTACTCGTGAGCTTGCAACCAGGGACGCTGTTCAGGAACGTCATTTTGTGAATGGACGGAGTCTGCTTCCCCGAAAAGGAAGCAGGATTTCCAAGCCTAACTCCCCTTATCTACAGGGAGAGACTATATTTTTTTTGGGGGGGGTGAACGAATTCTTTTGCCCCACAAACAACCCAATCAATTTATTTATTGCATTAGCCATATGGCCATAGCACATAGTAAAAGACCAGGCAGTAGCCTGACACGGTTATGCAAAGAATACAACAGAAACAGTTAAAACAATTGGAAGTAAAACCATACTGGATAAAACAAATAAAATAAAAAGCACTAGCGGGTGTGACAGTGTCCATGTTAGGAATATACATAAGACTAAGGCTAAGGGAAGTTAGCCAAAAAGGTGGTCCTGAGTTTCAGGGCCTGTAATATGTAGATGGCCACTCCACGTGAAACCAAGGGGTTGGCATCCGCCAGTAGATATTTCATGCGGTCATCGTCCCTGGCGATAGTCGGCGGGATTAGAGGGAGAAGCCTAGATCTTATTGAGGCATATAGTGGGCAGTAGAGGAAGAAGTGAATAAAGTCCTCTATCTTTATTAACCCAGAGATGCATTTTTTAAAAAAAGGGACACTTTCTACTCATGTAAAAACACGCTGATTCCCAGACCGTCTGTGGTCCAGATTGAGAAGGTAGGTTTCCTACCCATGCTCCACACTCACACACCCCCTCCCTATCTAACAGTACATGAAATATTATATTTATGCATACTATTGTGAAATGTTACCTTCATTACTTTAAATACATGTCTAGACAATGTTACATACAAACAACAAAGGCTCACATACGCTGCATTCATTTAAGATTGATTTCCTGTTACTGATGTGAAGGAAAGTGTGAACTTAGAAAGAAACACGTTCCACAGTCCTTCTATTTAAACCATTTCTCTTCTTGGAGTTACTTGATGTCTTATAGAGCTTCCACTCTTAGAGCTCTTACCCTCAGAGTCTTTAGATGGTTTGAAAAACTTCCACTACAACTAAACCTCTGTCCACATCCCTAGCATTTTTATGGTTTCTCCCTTGCATGAGTTTGTTGATGTTTTGTAAGAACTCCACTGCGACTGAAGCTCTTTCCACACTCCATACATTTAAATGGTTTCTCTCCTGTGTGACTCCGTTGATGGATTCTAAGATGTCCACTCTGACAGAAGCTCTTTCCACACTCCACGCATTTAAATGGTTTCTCCCCTGTGTGAGTCCGTTGATGAATTCTAAGGTTTCCATTCTGACTGAAGCTCTTTCCACACTCCATGCATTTAAATGGTTTCTCCCCTGTGTGAGTCCGTTGATGGTTTCTAAGGTGTCCACTCTGACTGAAGCTCTTTCCACACTCAATACATTTAAATGGTTTCTCCCCTGTGTGAGTCCGTTGATGTTTTCTAAGTTCTCCACTCTGACAGAAGCTCTTTCCACACTCCATGCATTTAAATGGTTTCTCACCTGAGTGAGTCCGTTGATGAATTCTAAGGTTTCCACTCTCAGTGAAGCTCTTCCCACACTCCATACATTTAAATGGTTTCTCCCCTGTGTGAGTCCGTTGATGAATTCTAAGTGATCCACTCCAGCTGAAGCTCTTCCCACACTCCATACATTTAAATGGTTTCTCCCCTGTGTGAGTCCGTTGATGTTTTCTAAGTTTTCCACTCTCAGTGAAGCTCTTTCCACACTCCATGCATTTAAATGGTTTCTCCCCTGTGTGAGTCCGTTGATGAATTCTAAGGTCTCCACTCTGACTGAAGCTCTTTCCACACTCCATACATTTAAATGGTTTCTCTCCTGTGTGAGTCCGTTGATGTTTTCTAAGTGCTCCACTCTGACAGAAGCTCTTTCCACACTCTACACATTTAAATGGTTTCTCCCCTCTGTGAGTCCGTTGATGAATTCTAAGGTGTCCACTCAGACTGAAGCTCTTTCCACACTCTATGCATTTAAATGGTTTCTCCCCCATGTGCGTCCGTTGATGAATTCTAAGCTTTTCACTCGTACTGAAGCACTTTCCACATTTCATGCATTTAAATGGTTTCTCCCCTGTGTGAGTCCGTTGATGGTTTCTAAGGTGTCCACTCTGACTGAAGCTCTTTCCACACTCAATACATTTAAATGGTTTCTCCCCTGTGTGAGTCCGTTGATGACATCTAAGGTTCCCATTCTTACTGAAGCTCTTTCCACACTCCATGCATTTAAATGGTTTCTCCCCCGTGTGAGTCCGTTGATGAATTCTAAGGTGTCCATTCTGACTGAAGCTCTTTCCACACTCCATGCATTTAAATGGTTTCTCCCCTGTGTGAGTCCGTTGATGGTTTCTAAGTTTTCCATTCTCACTGAAGGCCTTTCCACACTCCATGCATTTAAATGGTTTCTCCCCAGTGAGTTTGATGATGAAAATTCAGGCTCCTATTCATATTGAAATTCTTTCCACATTCCATGCATTTAAATAGATTCTCCCCTGAGTAAGTCTGTTGATGTTTTCTTAGTGTTCCACTGTTATTGAAGCTCTCCCCACACTCTTTAAATGGTTTCTTTGTTATTCCCATTGAACATGGCCCCACAGAGTTCTGACTGCCTTCTCCATTGTCTGCTTTGGAGGGCGAAGGGGGAGGAAATCCTATTTGTTTTCTAGGAAGAGAACCAAGGAATATTACACACATGAATTAGCATCTGCTCTTATTTTAACATCTCATACATTCTCTCCTGTCCTCCATATGTTCCAAATTTTTAAGAAAGGCAAATGAAATAATGCTAAATATTGGTAATGCATCATCAGCCTTTCATAACCCTTAATTGTCATTAATGAACCAGCGTTATTTCAGATAGTAAGTAAAATGTGGGGTTTACTTTTTAAATAGTTTTCTCACAAGAAAATGAGCTGCTCTATGTCCATGAACCTGCCCACTATTCATCGGGGTCCTAAGTTCATAATGAAGTTCTTCATCCTCTGCACAATAATCCTCCACTCCTTGGGCCACATTTTGTCCCTTTCAACCTCTAGATAGTTATTAATCACCTGCACAGTCCCTTTGGCCTCAGGAGGTGCTTATTGACCATTTTGGGAGACCCATATAGAAGACTAGTGACAAGGCTTGGCGCTTGTGGTTGGCTGAAGGAGTGCTCGTAATTCGTTCCAGAGGTCCGTTCTTAACCTGAAACCTTTCTTAACCTGAGGCACCACAGCCTTGAAAATCCTAAGCCTGGATTTAGCCAAGATTAGAGCATGGAAGCTGAAGAATAGTAAAGACAGAACCATCATTTTAGACGGGCTCCATGATGAGCAGTTATCCATGATTGAATGCAAGAGATGATGCATCACAAATCTTAAAGGATTTAGAGCATATGTGTTGTTGTTCAGTCATTCAGTCGTGTTCGACTCTTCATGACCCCATGAACCAGAGCATGCCAGGCACGCCTATCTTATGTATGGAGACATAATTATGAGTCTTAGATTGAAAAGGCCAGAGACACACCCAGAAAAATTGTGCCCTTTAATTGTAACAAAGGACACAGTGCAAGGAACTGGAAGGCTCCAAAGGCAAATAAACCCTTTCCTTATAAACAAGATAAGGAAAAGGAGGGGAGATCTGAACGCACTTTGCTACTATACGAAAAGAATTTGACTGTTCAGAATCATGATAATAATTGTAATAAGTAGATTTTAAATTCAGGAGCTTGTAGCCATTTTTCATATAAAAGGGAAAATTTTAACGATATTAACGATATTGCAGCATCTCACATTGAAATCACAGGAGGCAATGGTGTTGAAGCTACAGGTGCATGTTCTGTGAATTTAAAATTTAATGTGAACAATGAAGCACTGCATACTACTGTGGAGAAAGTTGTGTATGTTCCACAACTCAGTTGTAACATGCTTAGTGTGCCCAGTTTGGACAGCAAAGGTTTCCAGATCACATTTGGGAATGGAAAATGTAATTTGACTAAGAATGGTGAGGGGTATGTTCAAGCCAATCTAATAAATGGCATATATGAGGTTGATCTCTCATAAACCAGAAAGATGTGGCGGACCTGGAACTGTTGCATAGAAGGCTGGGACACAGGGACACCAACGCCATTCAGGACCTACAGAAAGGAGAACTTGCAAGGGGACTGCAGGTAACAAAGAGCAACACAGCACCAACAAAGTGCATAAGCTGTGTAATTCAGAAAGCTGTATAACCTTCATTTCCTCCATGCACAGAGCAGAGAAGCCCCAAAGTGCTTGACATAGTCAGCAGTGACTAGACATCGTCTATAGTGGACCTATGAATGTTCCCTCACTATGGACGAACAGGTACATACTAGTACATACTAACATTTCTTGATGATTTCTCGAAGTATTGTGTTGCATATTTCATCAAGGAAAAGAGTGAGACAGTGGACATGTTCCAGAACTACCTTGAATGGTGAAGAACAAGTTCCAGAGAGCTCCAGCTATGCTGATGACTGAGAATGGGGGTGAATACTGCTCATGTGTCCCATCACCTCCTGGCAAATAGAAGGGGAAGAAATGGAGGCAGTGAGAGATTTTACTTTCTTGGGCTCCATGATCACTGCAGATGGTGACAGCAGTCACGAAATTAAAAGACGCCTGCTTCTTGGGAGGAAAGCAATGACAAACCTAGACAGCATCTTAAAAAGCAGAGACATCACCTTGCCGACAAAGGTCCATATAGTTAAAGCTATGGTTTTCCCAGTAGTAATGTACGGAAGTGAGAGCTGGACCATAAAGAAGGCTGATCGCCGAAGAATTGATGCTTTTGAATTATGGTGCTGGAGGAGACTCTTGAGAGTCCCATGGACTGCAAAAGATCAAACTTATCCATCCTTAAAGAAATCAGCCCTGAGTGCTCACTGGAAGGACAGATCCTGAAGTTGAGGCTCCAGTACTTTGGCCACCTCATGAGAAGAGAAGACTCCCTAGAAAAGACCCTGATGTTGGGAAAGATGGAGGGCACAAGGAGAAGGGGACGACAGAGGATGAGATGGTTGGACAGTGTTCTCAAAGCTACTAACATGAGTTTGGCCAAACTGCGGAGGCAGTGAAGGATAGGGTGCCTGGCGTGCTCTGGTCCATGGGGTCACGAAGAGTCGGACACGACTGAACAACTGAACAACAACACTGCTCACGTGATGCGAACTCTCCTGGCAAAGGAGGGAATTGAACATTTAACCTCAATTTCCTACACCCCACAACAAATCTCCAAAGCTGAGAGAGAGTTTAGGTCTATCATGGAGATGACTAGATGCATCCCTACCCCAGAAGCTGTGGGCGGATGCAGCAAGTTCTGCTGTATATCTCTAGAACAGATTGCCAACCAATGAACCTAAATGTACACGTTTTGAACTTTGGCATGGGAGAATTCCCAACCTGGGACACATTTGTGTATTTGGAAGTCTATGCTACTCCCACATTCCCAAAGAACATTGACACAAGCTTGACTCCAGAGCACAAGCAGGTATCCTTGTCGAATAAGCGTTTGGAGGAAAAGGATACAGAATAATGGTGATTGCACATCGAGCAACTTACTTTGATGAGCACAACAAGGCTGACACTTAAAATAGTGTGGTGGATTTATGCAAGGAGTCAGAAAAAGTCCCAGGTCTTGTGTACTTTCTTCATTAACCTCACCACGTCTAGAGCTGTCTCCAAGGTCATAGCCCCCTCTACAGGCAATGCACAAGGAGAGGAGGCAGAGGACCAGACTCCTAGCGGTATCAGAGATGAAGAGGAAGATCCGTATGGAGACATGCCAGCGTTGGAGGAGGATGAGGAAGCTGATGCGGTTCTGGAACCACATGTTAGATGCTCATCCAGAACCAACAGAGGTGTCCCACCAGTATGACTCTCCTACTGTGCAGGGTAGCCGTAGAACCTTCTACATGGGAGGAGATGCCAACTGCAGAAGCCTGTCTCTGGAGGAAGGCCGCATAGGAGGAGATGGAGGCACTGCATCAGAACAAGATGTGGACCCTTACTGACCTACCTCCTGGTAAGAAGGCCATACGAAGTAAGTAGTGGTTGTTTAAGATTGATAAAGGAAATGAAGGGCCGGTCGTCTCGAAATGCTCCTCCCGAGTAAACCCACGGGAACGGACAGGTGTCCTCAAGGGTCCCCTAGGGAAAGACCTTCCTTTGCTCTTTCCTTTGCTCTGTCCTTTCCGAAACGAGCTGCTCTGTATGTTGCGAATGGACAATGCATTCCAATAGGGTGCGCTTTAGCCAATGGGAGAATTGCATGCTTTCCTGCAATGGAACGTTGAGCTGTAGCGCTCTGCATGCCTCATTAACTTCTAACCAGGCATTGACAGTTGAACAATAGAACCGAAACTCCATATCCATATAATCCAATCAAAGTTGCAACATTGGACAAGAGAACTGGAAGTAATCAATTACAGGTTGTTACATTCCACAGTCTGGACTGCTACTGAATTAACGGATGCTAGAAAAAGCCTCTGATCTTTAGAAATTCATATAAAATCCATAGTTTCATGGCTTTCGGGTAAACTAGTGACCGCCATAAGCTCGCAAGCATGGAGACACGTACACACACGTACTCACTCAGAAGCACCCCAGTGGGCAATCTATGCAAATGTCAAGCAATCACCGGGCAAATGTCTCCCTCCGGCTTTGCCATCTGGCAGACTATGCAAACTAGGATACTATTGTTTCCCTCCCAGTAAGTGCTCAAGTTGGTCCTCTCCAATACTTCACACTTGTTCACAAGTTGCTTAGAGTCATTACCTTATGTTAATCTTGTTTACCCCTATGTTAATCATGTATGAACCCTCCCCTTACCGCCCTTTTTTGACGGTTTACTTATGTATTAGTGATGTAGTCATGATGCTTTCCGAACTGTATCTTGGGATGTGGAGGGAAGTTTTAAAAACCCGTGTCACCCTATTCCGGGTATTCAGTCTTATTTGAACCTTGTTGCGCAATAAACCTTGTGTTTTACTTTGCTCTCTGGTGGTTGGACTCCGCTTATTCAATACCACTAAGTCCGCAGGCCCTTGCCTGACGAGCCAGGTGGCTGAGTAGCCTTGTACTTGGACTTTTCTAAAACAAGATTAAGAAAGGGGCAGAAGAGGAAGTGCAGCGCAAGGCTTTTCTCAGTGCTATGGCGAAGATTATGATGAAGTCTTTGCCTAACTGTGAGGTGCAGCAGCGTAAGAATGCTTTTGAGCATTGCAGCCACCAAGGAAATGGAAATTAGGCACACTGACATTGTAACTGCCTTTCTTCAGGGACAAATTTCAGTCAACCTAAAGGTTTTATTAAACCACATGAGGCACATTTAGAGAGCAAACTGCAAGAGGGACTTTATGGACTTAAGCAGGCTGCTAGGGCCTGGAATCAGAAACTGCACAAAATGCTGATGCAGCCTGGGTACAAGCAAGGGCATGCCGACAAGTCCCTGTACAGCAAGTCAAGTAATGGACAATTTTTCATACGTTTTCGCTTTTGCTGATGACTTGATTATTGCCACAGCAAAGGACAGACACTATGCACAGGTTGTGAAACACCTAAGCAAAGAGGTCAAGGAACTGGGAAAGATTCGATACTACCTTGGAATCCATGTTGAAAGAGAAGAAAATGGGTAATTTCTTCTAAATCAACGGCAAAAGATTCCGGGTTCAGCGGTTCGCACATGCGCAGACGCGTCAAGTGACATCACGCGCATGTGCAGAAGAGCCAAATTGTGCACATGCGCAGACGCAGTGCTCGGGATGCAGACTGCTCATGATGCGAATGGGGCTCCGAAACGGATCCTGTTCGCATCCAGAGGTACCACAGTAGTGGGGATAATGGAAACCAGGAGGAATGGAAAGAAGGAGTTGGGCACAGGTATCTCTAGATAGGAACCCTTTAGATGCTTCTCCGGAGGACTTCTGGCGAGGATGCCATTATCGGCGGCTGGGGGTCGTCTCGGCTGCGAGACGGCCCCGGTTTCTCTGGGGGCTGGGAGCCCCGCTACCGCGCAGCTGGCTCCGGCAAGCCGCGGGAAGAGCGTCCCGCAGTTTGGGCTCTCCAGCTGGCCCCTTTGCGCTGCCCCATTCTCGATCCTCCCTTGTAAAAGGGGGGAGAGAGTGAATGGGCAATGGCGCGGGGCTGTGGAGGTTGTCCCCAGCCAGGGAAAGTAAGCGGCGGCCACCGCTGATACTTGAGCACCTCGTTTTTACCTGATTGGATTTAAAACAAGAAGAAACCCGTAAGCTGTAAGTACGGTGTTTTAATTGACTGAAAAAATCGACCTAATTGGCTTCTGGGGAGAAATGTCAAAAGGAAGCCCGTTTCTCTCCCTTGCGATAAGAAGAAAGTAACATTGTATCTGGCTGTTGCTACTTTTGGCTGTTACTAATGTTACTATTGTGTTGGCTGAATTTGCGATGGATTTGTGAAGAAACCCCTGTTAGGGGATGACTGAGAATATTGAGGTATTTCCTCTCTGAGACTGTGGATTATAAAGTGAAGAATTTTTACACTCTGATTAGGGGGAAATGGCGACTGTAATTTGAGATCTGAAGACGGAAAAGTACTGAACTTTGTTATTCCCTGCCTACTTCTGCCTTTTTTGGTTTCGCTTTGATAATGCCTCCAGACTCAGCACTGACTCATGGACAAAGGACAATTCTTTTGAAACTAGAATTCCTGAATCAGAATGTCACCGAAAGATTTTCTGAGATTGGGACTGCTTTGGGAAATATCTCCAAGGAACTCAAAGAATTTAATGGAATAACTACAGAGCGATCCTCAGGGATTTTGTTTGAAGAAGAAAAGATGCAACTCCATAAAGAAGGGAAACCCTGTCAACGTGAGAGGTCCAGGGTCGGACTTTGCGACGTTATATCGGCTTCCTGGGGTGGGAGCCCAGGAAAGCAGGAACAACAATCTTGGGAATTACAATTGCAACCTGATTTGAAGACTGAAGTGGAGATGCTCGATGGTGATGTATTATCTCTTTTGAAAAGTTCAGTAAAGATACTTTGGGACAATGTTTTGGCTTCTGGATATCAAGGAAAAGATGACATTCTGGACTATGATTTGGAAAAAGATTGGGGGGAAGTCTGGTGGCGGATTGTGGAGGGAGAAGAGAAATTGGCAAGAAAGGGGGTAGGGTGAAAGAATATATATGATTACCCGGTAATTAGGAAGGCTTACCACGGTACCCCAATGCCAGAGAGTAAAAACTGATTTGAAAGAGAAGAAATACTTGGACTGTTTTTATGATATTGTGCTGGATTATTATTTCGAAGTTAGAAAGTTAAGAGCAGCAGTTTTATGGAAATAAGAGTTAGATAAGGTTATAAGAAGTTTAGATTTGAAATGTGATGTTGTATTGTTATACTTAGAAGTTAAAAGACATAAGATGTTGAGATGAACAGTATGAATATTGGGGAAAGAATTGTTGAAATAGTTAGAAAAGTTACTAAAGTAAAATGGTGTTGAACGCAGAAGAGAGAACGGGGGAAGTCCCCCAAATTAGATTTGAAACAAGATTATAATTAATAATTGGAGTGTTGGTGTTCCTGTGGGTGAGGTATGTATCTGTTTTCTTTTTATTTTGTTGTTGTAGTTCCTAATATTTGTTTTTTTCTCTTCTTTTTCTTAGATTGACTGTTTGTATTTGTTGTTGCTGTATTTGCTGTTTTTTTGTGGAAAACCAACAAATTTTTGTTAGATGCTTCTCCGGAGAAACAAAGGCATGTGGGTGAGACTGTAGTTGACAAGACAAAAGCCTCGAAGGGCAGAAATAATGGAGTGGGCTTCCTCCCTTTCCTCTTTCTCCCAATAGTTGGACTCACTATAGCAGCCCCCAGCGCCCCATGCAGCAGCTGATCTGGGACTTAAGGCAGGGCAAGGACTGAGCTTCAAGGGAGGAGAGGGTGGCTGGATTGGGCCTCCTCTTCAGGGATCTCTCTTGAAGTCATGGCAGAATCCTGGGCAGAGGGAGAAGTCAAGGCAGGCAGCCCCTATCTCTCCCTCCCCCCATCTCCACCTCCTGCCAATGCTGGCTTCGATCCCTCCCCCAGGGATGCTTCACTTCCTCCCTCAGCCCCCCAACTTCCTCTGCCCTCCACCCTCCCAGTCTCCCCTTCACCCAGAGGTTCCCCTGTCCTGCTCACCCTTCGTCCTGCCCACCAAATCTCTCCCAATCGCGCCCACCTCTCCATCTGGAGGGGCCTCCCTAGATGAGCAGGGAGGGAGAGGGGGGGGTCCATATTCAGGCCTCTCTTGCCTCCATTAACCCTTCCATGGACTCCCTCTCTCTAGACAAAAGGGACCCAGGAGCACCCCAGGGATTCCAACCATGGGGAACCTGGAACTCGCAGAGGGGCGCGGAACTGGGGCCTTGGTTCAAGTCCCAGCCCTTCCACAGAAGGAAGGGGAGGGGGGAGCACTCCCATAGTTCCTTTCATGCCCCCAGCCTCAAATCCTGCCCTCCCTTCCCAGCTGCCCCATTTGCAGATTCAGTGGGAGGAACAGCACACCCTTCTCCGCTCCCCACAACCCCAAATCTCTCCCCCCCATATATATATATTCCACCTTTTTTCTCCTCCTCCTCTGCAGACCTGCTCCTCTTCCGGGAATGTGGATGGAGGCTCCCCCCTCCCAAACTTCCTGCCTCTCTAGGAAGCGGAGATCACTGACCCATGGGGAGGAATGAGTGACACCTCCCTCCTCCTTCCAAACAAGCTGTTATCTTGTTTCAGTATATATTTCATATTCCCTGGCTGTTTTTCTCAGTCGTGATTATGTATTAGAATCTTAGCCACACTTTCTTCTGGAATATCAACTGGACCTCTTTCGAATAGGAGCCAGAATTCTTTTGGGATTTCATCCAAACACACCTTTAGTGTGGGGAGCAGCAGAAGAAGGCAGGTAGGGCGGAGGGGCAGCTCTGGTGCTGCAGGTTGGGGGACCCACTGTACGTTCCTAAGCAAGCAACTTTGGGGGCGAACGATTTCCTCTTCCCCAGGTGCCGGCAGGCGTTTCTACGCTGCTGAGTGTGGACACCTTGGATTTATACTGTTAGGGTCTAGATTCCAATCATAATCCCTGAAAAAATGTCTCAAGAACCCTTAAGATCTACTGGTAGTTCCACCAACTCCCAAGAGAGGAACCTTCTATGCTGAGGTGAGGCACCTGTGACCCTCCAGATGTGGTTGGACACAAAGTACCACTTGCCCAAGCAAGGATGGCATATGGCCAGGGATGATGGGAGTCTTATCTAGTGGGACACACTTTCCCCTTCTACCCCTTCTTCTGAAAATGCTGAATATCTGTATTTCATTTCCTCCTTCTTCCGTTATCCCCAAGTCTTCCTGATATAGTCCAACTGCACACATTCCCAAATCACCCTGCACCATTGACTTCCCGAGGCTGCTGTCTTGTGTCTAGGACTCTGGCAATGGGACAGCACCTTCCCCTGGATGAGAGGATAGAGGGTTAAATCAGGGCTGGCCAAATGAGACTCAGCTCAGCCCCCTCCTTGCCCCTCTCTGCATCTGCTGCCTCAGTCTCCCTCACGGTGGAGCAGGCCCTGAGAACAGCCTTCTCTCTGCCCCCAAAACACAGGAAACAGGACAAAGAAGGCCTTGGAGTGTCACCGTGGAACATAACAACAACAACAACAACAACAACAAAAACAACAACAACAACAACAACAGGTTGTAAACAACAACAACTAGGTTGTAAGTCAGTTTGGGCTGCCCTGGGCAAGAGAAAGAAACTACAGTGGTAACTCACTTCAGGTTACAAACTCCGCTAACCCAGAACGCTTCAGGTTAAGAACTTTGCTTCAGGATGAGAACAGAAATCACATGGCAGTGGCGCAGCGGCAGTGGGAGGCCCCATTAGCTAAATTGGTACCTCAGTTTAAGAACAGTTTCAGGTTAATAACAGACCTCCAGAATGAATTAAGTACGTAACCCGAGGTACCATTGTAATAGGTTTACTAAATAACAGTAACAATTGAAATCATGCAGGCTCTTGAGGGGGAAACACGGGAACCCACCCATTTCCATAGCAACCTTCCCAATCTCTTAAATCCCACAGACCTGAGATCTGATATAGTGGCAATAATGGAAACCAGGTGGAAAGGAGAGAAGGAGTTGGGCGCAGGTATCTCTGGGCAGGAACCCTTTAGATGCTTCTCCACAGAAACACAGGCATGTGGGAGAGACTGTAGCTGCCAAGACAGAAGCCTCCAAAGGGCGGAAATAATGGAGTGGGCTTCCCTCCCTTTCCAGCGCCCCATGCAGCAGTTGATCTGGGACTTATGGCAGGGCAAGGACTGAGCTTCAAGGGAGGAGAGGGTGGCTGGATCCGGCCTCCTGTTCAGGGGTCTCTCCCTGGTCGACTTGAAGTCATGGCAGATTCCTGGGCAGGAGGGAGAAGTCAAGGCAGGCAGCCCCCAAGACTCTCTCTCCCCCAGATATGCTTCCCTCCCTTCCTCTGCCCCCCAACTTCCTCTGCCCTCCTTCCTCTGCCCCTGAGGATCCCCTTTGCCCATAGCCCCCCTGGCCGGCTCACCCTTCCTGCCAAATCTCTCCCAATGGCGCCCCCTCCCTCCAGAGGGGCCTCGCAGGGAGAGCAGGGAGGGGGGCGAGGGAGGTCCCTATCCAGGCCTCTCTTGCCTCCATCAGCCCTTCCATGGACTCCCTCTCTCTAGACCAGGCATGTCCAAAGTGCATTTTGGGGGCCTAATCTCAACTTTGGGGTAAAATTGTAAAGAAAGGTCAAGAAACTTGGTCGGCCCTCATGCATGTTCACTTCATTCAATCTGGCCCTCTCTGAAAAAAGTTTGGTCCCCCCTGCTCTGGGCAAAAGGGACCCACCAAGCCTCGGAGCCAGGAGCGCCCCAGGGATTCCTGTCAGGGGGAACCCAGGACACGCAGAGGGGCGCGGAATTGAGGCCTGGGTTCAAGTCCCAGCCCTGCTTGGGAATGGGGGTCCTCACGGGGACCCCCTTGGGGCGGCCTCCCATTTCTATTCCTACAAAGGCAATGGGGGGGCAGGGGAGCTGAGCATCTCCTTGTGCTGCAAAGGAGATCTTGCAATGCAAACCCTGCCGGGGCTCCCTCTGCAGAAAGGCCCCCGCACCGCACCGCCACCCCCGCTGCATTTCCCGTAGCAAAAGGCAGGAAGGCTGATTTCTTTTGGGAGGTGGGGCCTGCAACGCGAATGGAGGGTCCTCGATCTTCAGCCGGATTGCATGGATCGGGGCCTCTGCAGATAGCGCCCAGGAAGTCAGTGTTGTGGGGGGGGTCTCTGCTCCCTTTCTTTCCCCGCCCATCGCCCTTCCCCCCCCAACTATACCTCTTTGTCCCCTCCGTCCCTCCGCAGCATGAAGAGAATGCAGCATGAAGCTGAGAGTGGAGAAAAGATACTTTGTGATAAAGTCACTGCTACTATTTATCAAGAAGATTGCTACATTCTGGAGAAGAGGAAGCTACATCTGAAGGAAAGAACAGAAGGAAAAGAAGTAAATTTGAACATGAAGGAAATAATTGAAGAAGAAAAACCTGGACTGGTGGAATGTTGGGGGGGAGACTGGCAGGGGATGGGAAAGGTAAAGGGAAGGGTGAGGATGGACAGGAGAGGGGTGGGGTAAAGTATGAATTTATGGGGAATTAAAGGCTGACCACGGTACTCCGACACCAGAGGAAAAACGGATTATGAGAATGGAAGAAATATTTAGGTATTTGTTTAAATGTGTTGTTTTTTATATATTTCAAATTGGAATCAGAAGAAATACAGGCCTCAGCATAACAAAGTTAAGTGAAGAGAGGATAAAAGAGGTTGAGATGTGTAATTTGATGCTTTATTTGATAAAAATAAGATTTTAGATTTAAGGTATGTTGATAAGAATAAGATTTAAGGTTTAAGATATATTGATTATAACTGTAAGATTAAGATTAGATGTAAGAAAGTAGATTTTACAATGTTACAAAGTTACTAAAGAAGATTAGAAATGAACGCAAAAGAGAGGATGTGAGGAAGTCCCAAGTTTAGGATTATAAAGAAGATTAGGATGAGGAATTAATTGTTTTGTTTGTGTGTATTTTGTGCAGTGTTTATTTTGTGTAGTTTGTGTAGTTTGTGTATTTTTATTTTGAAAATCCAATAAATTCTTACTAAATAGAAAATCCTAAGCCTGGATTTAGCCAAGATTAGAGCATGGAAGCTGAAGAATAGTAAAGACAGAACCATCATTTTAGACGGGCTCCATGATGAGCAGTTATCCATGATTGAATGCAAGAGATGATGCGTCTCAAATCTTAAAGGATTTAGAGCATATGTGTTGTTGTTCAGTCATTCAGTCGTGTCCGAGTCTTCATGACCCCATGAACCAGAGCATGCCAGGCACGCCTATCTTATGTATGGAGACATAATTATGAGTCTTAGATTGCAAAGGCCAGAGACACAACCAAAAAAATTGTGCCCTTTAATTGTAACAAAGGACACAGTGCAAGGAACTGGAAGACTCTAAAGGCAAAGAAACCCCTTCCTTATAAACAAGATAAGGAAAAGAAGTGGAGATCTGAACGCACTTTGCTACTATACGAAAAGAATTTGACTGTTCAGAATCGTGATAATAATAGTAATAAGTGGGTTTTAAATTCAGGAGCTTATAGCCATTTTTTATATAAAAGGGAATATTTTAACGACATTAATGATATTGCAGCATCTCACATTGAAATCACAGGCGGCAATGGTGTTGAAGCTAATGGTGCATGTTCTGTGAATTTAAAATTTAATGTGAACAATGAAGCTCTGGATACTACTGTGGAGAAAGTTGTGTATGTTCCACAACTCAGTTGTAACATGCTTAGTGTGTCCAGTTTGGACAGCAGAGGTTTCCAGATCACATTTGGGATTGGAAAATGTAATTTGACTAAGAATGGTGAGGGGTATGTTCAAGCCAATCTAATAAATGGCATATATGAGGTTGATCTCTCATAAACCAGAAAGATGTGGCGGACCTGGAACTGTTGCATAGAAGGCTGGGACACAGGGACACCAACGCCATTCAGGACCTACAGAAAGGAGAACTTGCAAGGGGACTGCAGGTAACAAAGAGCCCCAAGGAAGTGCATAAGCTGTATTATTCAGAAAGCTGTAAAACTTTCATTTCCTCCTTGCACACTGCAGAGAAGCACCAAAGTGCTTGACATAGTCTGCAGTGACTTGAGATCGTCTACAGTGGACCTATGAATGTTCCCTCACTAGGGAAGAACAGGACATCACCTCCTGGCAAATAGAAGGGGAAGAAATGGAGGCAGTGAGAGATTTTACTTTCTTGGGCTCCATGATCACTGCAGATGGTGACAGCAGTCATGAAATTAAAAGACGCCTGCTTCTTGGGAGAAAAGCAATGACAAACCTAGACAGCATCTTAAAAAGCAGAGACATCACCTTGCCGACAAAGGTCTGTATAGTTAAAGCTATGGTTTTCCCAGTAGTAATGTATGGAAGTGAGAGCTGGACCATAAAGAAGACTGATCGCCGAAGAATTGATGCTTTTGAATTATGGTGCTGGAGGAGACTCTTGAGAGTCCCATGGACTGCAAAAAGATCAAACTTATCCATCCTTAAAGAAATCAGCCCTGAGTGCTCACTGGAAGGACAGATCCTGAAGTTGAGGCTCCAGTACTTTGGCCACCTCATGAGAAGAGAAGACTCCCTGGAAAAGACCCTGATGTTGGGAAAGATGGAGGGCACAAGGAGAAGGGGACGACAGAGGATGAGATGGTTGGACAGTGTTCTCGAAGCTACTAACATGAGTTTGGCCAAACTGCGAGAGGCAGTGAAGGATAGGCGTGCCTGGCGTGCTCTGGTCCATGGGGTCACGAAGAGTCGGACACGACTGAACAACAACACTGCTCACATGATGCGAACTCTCCTGGCAAAGGAGGGAATTGAACATTTAACCTCAATTTCCTACACCCCACAACAAAACCCCAAAGCTGAGAGAGTTTAGATCTATCATGGAGATGACTAGATGCATCCCTACCCCAGAAGCTGTGGGCGGATGCAGCAAGTACTGCTGTATTTCTCTAGAACAAATTGCCAACCAAGGAAGCTAAATGCACATGTTTTGAACTTTAACATGGGAGAATTTCCAACCAGGGACACATTTGTGTATTTGGAAATCTATGCAACTCCCACATTCCCAAAGAACATTGCCACAAGCTTGACTCCAGAGCGCAAGCAGGTATCCTTGTGGAATAAGCGTCTGGAGGAAAAGGATACAGAATAATGGTGAATGCACATCGAGCAACTTACTTTGATGAGCACCATAAGGCTGACACTAAAAATAGTGTGGTGGATTTATGCAAGGAGTCAGAAAAAGTCCCAGGTCTTGTGTACTTTCTTCATTAACCTCACCACGTCTAGAGCTGTCTCCAAGGTCATAGCCCCCTCTACAGGCGATGCACAAGGAGAGGAGGTAGAGGACCAGACTCCTAGCAGTACCAGAGATGAAGAGGAGGATCCTTATGGACACATGCCAGTGTTGGAGGAGGATAAGGAAGCTGATGCGGTCCTGGAACCACAGGTTAGATGCTCATCCAGAACCAACAGAGGTGTCCCACCAGTATGACTCTCCTACTTTGTAGGGTTGCCTAGAACCTTCTACATGGGAGGAGATGCCAACTGCAGAAGCCTGTCTCTGGAGGAAGGCCGCACAGAAGGAGATGGAGGCACTGCATCAGAATAAGATGTGGACCCTTACTGACCTACCTCCTGGTAAGAAGGCCATACGAAGTAAGTAGTGGGTGTTTAAAAGAACGGGAAGGGACAGGTGTCCTCAAGGGTCCCCCAGGGAAAGCCCTCCCAACACTTTGTCGCACAAGCAGCACATAGAGTCCCCAAAGTAACTCCGCTAATAAAGGCTTTCCTTTGCTCTTTCCTCTCCGAAATGAGCTGCTCTGTATGTTGCGAATGGACAATGCATTCCAATAGGGTGCGCTTTAGCCAATGGGAGAATTGCATGCTTTCCTCCAATGGAACGTTGAGCTGTAGTGCTCTGCACGCCTCATTAACTTCTAACCAGGTGTTGACAGCTGAACAATAGAATTGAAACTAGGTATCCATATAATCCAATCAAAGTTGCAACATTGGACAAGAGAACTGGAAGTAATCAATTACAGGTTGTTACATTCCGCATAACTGATTGGTTCAAAATTGAGAAAGGAGTACGACAAGGCTGTATATTGTCTCCCTGCTTATTTAACTTATATGCAGAATTCATCATGCGAAAGGCTGGACTGGATGAATCCCAAACCGGAATTAAGATTGCCGGAAAGAAATATCAACAACCTCAGATATGCTGATGACACAACCTTGATGGCAGAAAGTGAGGAGGAATTAAAGAACCTTTTAATGAGGGTGAAAGAGGAGAGCGCAAAATATGGTCTGAAGCTCAACATCAAAAAAACTAAGATCATGGCCACTGGTCCCATCACCTCCTGGCAAATAGAAGGGGAAGAAATGGAGGCAGTGAGAGATTTTACTTTCTTGGGTTCCATGATCACTGCAGATGGTGACAGCAGTCACGAAATTAAAAGACGCCTGCTTCTTGGGAGAAAAGCAATGACAAACCTAGACAGCATCTTAAAAAGCAGAGACATCACCTTGCCAACAAAGGTCCATATAGTTAAAGCTATGGTTTTCCCAGTAGTAATGTATGGAAGTGAGAGCTGGACCATAAAGAAGGCTGATCGCCGAAGAATTGATGCTTTTGAATTGTGGTGCTGGAGGAGACTCTTGAGAGTCCCATGGACTGCAAGAAGATCAAACCTATCCATTCTTAAAGAAATCAGCCCTGAGTGCTCACTAGAAGGACAGATCCTGAAGTTGAGGCTCCAGTACTTTGGCCACCTCATGAGAAGAGAAGACTCCCTGGAAAAGACCCTGATGTTGGGAAAGATGGAGGGCACAAGGAGAAGGGGACGACAGAGGATGAGATGGTTGGACAGTGTTCTCGAAGCTACTAACATGAGTTTGGCCAAACTGCGAGAGGCAGTGAAGGATAGGCGTGCACTGAAGAGTCGGTCACGACTGAATGGACTGAACAACAACAACAACATTCCACAGTCTGGACTGCTACTGAATTAACGGATGCTAGAAAAAGCCTCTGATCTTTAGAAATTCATATAAAATCCTTAGTTTCATGGCTTTCAGGTAAACTAGTGACCGCCATAAGCTCGCAAGCATGGAGACACGTACACACACGTACTCACTCAGAAGCACCCCAGTGGGCAATCTATGGAAATGTCAAGCAATCACTGGGCAAATGTCTCCCTCTGGCTTTGCCATCTGGCAGACTATGCAAACTAGGATACTATTGTTTCCCTCCCAGTAAGTGCTCAAGTTGGTCCTCTCCAATACCTCACACCTGTTCACAAGTTGCTTAGAGTCATTACCTTATGTTAATCTTGTTCTTAGCTCAGTCCCCTCCTTGCCCCTCTCTGCATCTGCTGCCTGAGGGGGCTGTCTGAGTCTCCCTCACGGTGGAGCAGGCCCTGAGAACAGCCTTTTCTCTGCCCCCGAAATAAGGAAACATGACAAAGAAGGCCTCGGAGTGTCACCGTGGAACATAACAACAACAGGTTGTAAACAACAACAACAACAGGTTGTAAACAACAACAAGAAGAATCATAGAATCTTAGAATCCTAGTGTTGGAAGAGACCCCAAGGGCCATCCAGTCCAACCCCCTGCCAAGCAGGAAACACCATCAAAGCATTCCTGACAGATGGCTATCAAGCCTCTGCTTAAAGACCTCCAAAGAAGGAGACTCCACCACACTCCTTGGCAGCAAATTCCACTGTCGAACAGCTCTTACTGTCAGGAAGTTCTTCCTAATGTTTAGGTGGAATCTTCTTTCTTGTAGTTTGAATCCATTGCCCCGTGTCCGCTTCTCTGGAGCAGCAGAAAACAACCTTTCACCCTCCTCTATATGACATCCTTTTATATATTTGAACATGGCTATCATATCACCCCTTAACCTTCTCTTCTCCAAGCTAAACATACCCAGCTCCCTAAGCCGTTCCTCATAAGGCATCGTTTCCAGGCCTTTGACCATTTTGGTTGCCCTCTTCTGGACACGTTCCAGCTTGTCAGTATCCTTCTAGAAGAAGAAGAAGAAGAAGAAGAAGAAGAAGAAGAAGAAGAAGAAGGTGGTTGTTAGTCAGTTTGGGCTGCCCTGGGCAAGAGAAAGAAACTACAGTGGTAACTCGCTTCAGGTTACAAACTCTGCTAACCCAGAACGCTTCAGGTTAAGAACTTTGCTTCAGGATGAGAACAGAAATCACAAGGCAGGCGCACAGCGGCAGTGGGAGGCCCCATTAGCTAAATTGGTACCTCAGTTTAAGAACAGTTTCAGGTTAATAACAGACCTCCAGAATGAATTAAGTACGTAACCCGAGGTACCATTGTAATAGGTTTACTAAATAACAATAACAACAATTGAAATTTCAATAATAATAATCATGCAGGCTCTTGAGGGGGAAACACGGGAACCCACCCATTTCCATAGCAACCTTCCCAATCTCTTAAATCCCACAGACCTGAGATCTGATATAGTGGCAATAATGGAAACCAGGTGGAATGGAGAGGAGTTGGGCGCAGGTATCTCTGGGAAGGAACCCTTCAGATGCTTCTCCACAGAAACACAGGAATGGGGGAGAGACTGTATTTGCCAAGACAGAAGCCTCCAAGGGCGGAAATAATAAAGTGGGCTCCCTCCCTTTCCAGCGCCCCATGCAGCAGTTGATCTGTGCTGCAAACCCTGCCGGGGCTCCCTCTGCAGAAAGGCCCCCCCGCACCCCCACCCCCGCTGCATTTCCCGTAGCAAAAGGCAGGAAGGCTGGTTTCTTTTGGGGGGTGGGGCTTGCAACGCGAATGGAGGGTCCTCGGTCTTCAACCGGATTGCATGGATCGGGGCCTCTGCAGATAGCGCCCAGGAAGTCAGTGTTGTGTGTGTGTGTGTGGGGGGGTCTCTGCTCCATTTCTCTCCCCGTCCATCGCCCCCCCCCCAACTATACCTCCGTCTCTCCGCTTCCCTCGCTCGCTATTCTACTCCGATTTCCTTTCCCTCTGGGGGAGGGGTATATATATATTTTGCACCTTTTATTCCTCCTCCTCCTCCGCAGACCCGCTCCTCTTCCGGGAATGTGGATGGGGGCCCCTCCCCCTCCCAACCTTCCTGCCTCTCTAGGAAGCGGAGCTCACTGACCCAGGGGGAGGAATGAGTGACGCCTCCCTCCTCCTTCCAAACCAGCTCCGTTATCCTGTTTCTTTCCTGAGAACATCCCGGGTTCGATCCCCGGAGGCGGCAGGGAAAGAGACGACGACCCCCCTCCCAAAAAGTCCTCCGGGGCACGAAGGTTACACTCCCCCCTTCATCTCTTTCAATCGCTTGCCGGGAGAGGAGGGGGTTGGGAATCCGGACCTTTTTACACCCATTTCCCAACGTGGGGGAGGCAGCGCCGTGTCCCCGTTACAACAGCCCTGCAGAGTAGACCCGAGGACAGATTTGGTTCAAAGGCAAGATTGAAATACAGTACAATGGTTTCCCCCCATTGGTAACAAAGAGATATTCCTCCGCCCCTCCTCTCCAAGGGCGGGCGACCTCCAGATCCAGGGGGGTGGGTCTCCCCCTTCCTTTCCCCCTTCTCCCCACTGCCCCTTTGAAGACAGGGAGACGTACAGAACCAGAGCATCACAGAATCTGAGAGTTGGAAGGGCCTGAAGAATTATCTGGAGCAGGCATCCCCAAACTTCGGCCCTCCAGATGTTTTGGACTACAATTCCCATCATCCCTGACCAATGGTCCTGTTAGCTACGGGTCATAGGAGTTGTAGGCCAAAATATCTGGAGGCCGCAGTTTGGGGGTGCCTGATCTAGACTAACCCCCTGCAATGCAGGAATCTCACTTGAAGCACCCAGGACAGGTGGCCACCCAACCTCTGCTGGAAACCTCCAAGGAAGGAGAGCCCACCGCCTCTCATGGGAGTCTGTTCCCCTGCCAAACAGCTCTTGCTGACACAGAGGGTTTCCACATGTGTAGTCAGAATCTCCTTTCTTGCAACTTGAGGACATTGGTTCGAGTCATACCCTGCAGCCTAGAACAGAGTTATCTTTCTTTGTTGCTGCATCACCCAGTGGACTCATGTTCAGCTACTTGTCCACCAAGACACCCTCGATCCTCTTCACATGTACTGCTAGTGAGCCAGGTGTCCCCCACCCTCTATTTGGGCAGGTGGTTCTTCCTGCCTAAGTGCAGACCTGACATTTGTCCCTGTTGAAATTCACTTTGTTACTCATTTTGTTATGCAAGGACATGCCCCAGGCGGAGCTGCCATTCCTGTTACAGGAAATCTCAGGGGAGCATTAATAGCGCAAGTTGCACCCAAATTCTCAGTCCTCGTCCTCCTGAGTGGTGGATCTATGGCTGGGCTGGATCTGTCCCACCTCAAGACTGCAGGGGAGGCAGCTCACAGGATGGACTGCTCTGCAGTGCAACCCTTCTCCCGCAGCTCACAGGGTCCTGGCTGGACATCTCTTCCCCACTGACTTGGTTTGCTTCCCCAAGTGGTGGAGTCAATGTGTCCCAGAAAAGAAGGGTCTTCCTTGCAGTCCAGAAACAGGCTAAATCCCTGGGGGTGTGGAGGAGGCAGAGACTTTGGGCCTCTCCCTCCCTTCCCCACCCCTTGGAGAGCAAACCAGGCCTCACTTGTGAATGATGGGTTCAACCATTCCAGGAAAGAGCCCTGAAAACTGGCCACACCAGGTCCATGTCCCCCTATGGCGTTCAAAGGAAGCTTCTTGCCAAACGCACACTATAGACATCCATAGGTCTTCTCCCCTCTGTTTGTTATCTTGGGGATAATTTGATATGAGCTTAACAGTGATGCACTGAACACACACTTAGGCCACCTCCCTATTGCATGGAGGTCTCTCTGGCAGTGCCCCCTCTCTGCTCTGCCCCCTTCCCTCTTCATGCATGATGTGCAACTAGGAGGCAAGTCCTTCCTGGTTATGCCACTAAACAGCCCCTTTATTCCTGATGCCCCCAAAGATAATGTTTTATCTGAACACTTCCCCCTTCACATAGCCAGGAATGAGGAGTTGTTGCGTCACAATTAATTTATAAAATATAAACAATAGCACTTCCAGTCTGGAGCTGCCATGGCAGACAGCAGAACCCCTGACTTTGCAAGTGCCCCCCCCCCGGTGTTAGGGGTTGAGCTCTCACTCCCAGATCGTCCAATATCTGTCCCTCGCTTCTAAGATTCGGGGCGGGGAACGCTGAGTGCATAGCAGTGCACGTATCAGTTACTCTCCAACGCAGTCACCATGAGCAGCATTTCCTCTGTTTTTTAAGATAGATATGAATTTGGACTTTAAAAACAGACATGCTCTGGAAGGAGACGAAATAACCTGCTAATTGTATCAGCCACTGAGGGAGAGGGTCTCGATCTGGAAAGGACTATTGTCATAACCGGATTGGAAGGTGGGTGAAGGGAAGCCTTTGTTGGAAAACACTCTGGGTGATCCAAGCGTCCACCAGGGAGCATAGCTCTGGAAAAGGCACCCCCTTCGTCTCCAGGGCCCTCCAGCGACATGAAGAACTTGATTTATGCACACTACCCTTCTGGCTTAACACAGCAAAAGAAAGAGGCACCGTAGTTCTAAACTACTGTTTATTTACATAATATTTACAGACAAATGCATAATGGCATCCGTTCTCATCAGCTCGGAGAACAAAACAGAACGACGTAAAAGTGAAAGTATTCTGACACCGGAAGAGAGATAAGACAGTCTTCCTTTCTCACGCTCCACTCAGCCAGGCATGTGAAATATACCAGTCATAAGATCAGCATCGGGGAGCATGAAACCCTAACAGCCTTTGTTCTTTCTCTATACATGCACAACCTTGTTTTATGATGTAGCAAGCCTTCAATGAAGAAAGAAAAATAATTCCTAATGGAATATAATTATTAGTGGATGGTAATTAGTAATAGAAAGCTGGAAGGCAAAACGCCAATGAAAGATGACGGGGTCGATTGTGCAACAAGAATTAAGTTACAAGATATAAACCCCTCTGGCAAATTGAAAGATATGGAATAGCTAAATACGAACCAAGTCGCCACATCAGTGGCTGTGAAGATAAAGGAACAACATTGGAACTGAACTATTTTAATTAAAAAATAATGGAAGCAGGAGAAGGAACAACAACAGCATCTCCCCAAGACCACAGCATGGGAAGTCATCCAAAAATGTTTAATTTGGAATGGAATAATTGGCTTTTTAAATTGTATTATGATTTGGTATCATCACTTTTAATTTGTATTCTGTCTTTCTATCTGTTATGGAAATTATGGGGGGGGGTCACCTAAGCAAAGTCTCCTCCTGAGTAAACTCATTTGGGGTGTGGAGTGATGCCCTTAAGGGGACCCATCTCTCTGCCATGATCCAGTAGGCGAGAGACCACATGCACAGGGAAATGCCTCAGCAGGTAATCTCTGGGTGCTTCAGGAAGCCACTGGGCTAATATCCCTCAGCTGGAATCCCATTGTTCTCTCCCAGATAAGTGCTCAAGGTATCCTTGCCAATACTTAACACCCATTCACATTGGCTCAGGGCTATCTCCCTGATATTGCTCTGTTTCCCCCATATGCTAATCTTGTCTTTCCTGTTTTTCCTATATGTAAATCATGTATAACCCTTCCCTTTTGTGAGGTAGTGATGATGTAGTGATGATGTTTCCAAACTGTATTCTGGGATATGATAGGAGTTTTAAAAGTTCTTGTAACACTGTTCTGGGTGTGCAGTTTGACTGTAACCTATTGCGCAATAAACCCTGTCTTGTCCTTGCTCCAGTGGCTGGACTTCTTTTATTTAACTCCGCAGAAACCAGTGGGCCTATCCCTAAGGGCCAGGTGCCTGGGCAGTTCCACACCTGGGATTTTTCCGTAACAGTTGGTGCCGAAAGCCGGGACTTGCGGTTCTCCCATGTTGCTGACTGGGGGCCCTGAAATCTTCAGCCGGCACCAGGCCATTTGCCTGGGAAGATCTTTTGGACCCCCGGCCATCTTCAGGGGCGGTAATTTGCAAGTCTCTAAGGAGCCAGCCAGGGAGCAAAGACAAGATTCAGCCGGCTTCGTCTTCAACGATCCAGCGGATCGCAGTGGAAGACGCGTGAGTATAAATCCAGTGCACTGGTGGGAGAGGGGTGGTGACTCCTGGCAACGAATTCTCTGCCCTCCTACCTGTTATTACTTCTTGCCTTTCTCTTGGTCCAGACCACAAAGCCTGTGGACCTTTGCTCAACTCGACAGGGGAGTTCTGAGCTCTATCACTTTCTCTCAAATTCTCTGGCCAGCCGCACCGAGACTGGGCCCGAACGTAAGACGGGGAGGACGGCCTAAACAACCACCTCACCGCTGTGGGCACCTTATCGAAAGCAAGGGGTCAGAGTTCTTTTTCATACTTCTGCCTGCCTTATCGGTG
>OFHU01003681.1:0-12274 GCA_900245905.1 Lacerta viridis | reverse complement strand
CTTGCTATACCAGCGCATCCCCCACAGGGGATCTGTCCCAGCAGTATTGAACCCCTCCCCTGCCCATCAGATGATGTCAGATCAGATTGGCTGGTGACCGTGGTTCTAGAGAAATGGTCTCATGCACAACATTATATTTTCCTATGAGCTGGATGTTTCTCACCCCTATTTACCAGGATATGCAAAGATATTATTAGTTCAATGAATTATTTTCCAATTATATAACCTCCAGGAACATCTCCTTGGGGGATGAGCTAATGGTTCTCAGTCTCTATTTGCTGACCTCCAACTTGTCCTAACCTCATGATAGTAGATACAGTATGGTGCCTTCCAAATGTAGTTGGACTCCAACTGTGTGGGAGTTGTTGTCCAATAACAATGGGAAGGTACCATATCCCACCCCTGTCCTAACCACTACCATCATCCTACTACAACACGGATGGGTTGAGGGAACTCTTTTGGAGACACTACTCCATTTCCCTATTAACTTTTAATGGCTCTCCAACAGTTTTGTGATGGTTTTGGTAAGGAGCTGCTTACCACCATGGTGGGGACAGTGACTTTGAGGGGAAGCCATGTGCTTTACATGTCCTTTGTGGATGCAGTCTGACACAATAATTGTTGGTCTTCTGTACACAACTCATACAGTATAATGTAAGAAATCTATATACTAGTTTTTTTAAAAAAAAACAAATTAATTAATTAATAAAGCATTTTCTCTGTCTTTTTGACTTGTTTTTAAATTGCTGTTGTAGCCTCCCCAATAAGTACATCTTTATCCAAACAGTCACAAACAGTTTGGAGGCCAAGGCTGGTTACATTCATACACACAGTACACGGTACATTCTATCACCTGCAGTAGAAGTTTCTGGACTAGAGAAATTGTCACTAAGACTTTATTCCTATACCCGCCTATCTGGAAGATAGCCTCACTGAACTCCTTGAGACTTACAGCGCCATCCTAACAGTGTCTACTTAAGGTGCATCCAGACCATTAGCATTTTGCAGGAGGGATCAAATGCACTTTAGGTTTGCACAATTCACATGGATTCCGATGCTCTGTCATCCCAGCACAGCCAATGCATATTAAAAATAAATTGACCATATTGCAGTTAGGAAATGCATTGAAAAGTGTGGGGTGAGCAGGTAGCTAATAGGAAGGCATATAAACACCTTGCAAGCAAGTCTGGATGAATGTCCATTGTCATCTAGCCTCCTCATAAACAAATCAGTATGCGGCAAAGCAGGGCTGGCACAAGACATTTTGGCACCTGAGGCAAGTCACAAAAGGGTGCCCAATTGAGCCACCTACCGAGGAAGAAGAGGGCAAGTTAAAATTCATATCAGAAACAAGAAGGAAATAAATACCTAGTACAAGGAGGTGCAGCAGCAGCAGCATTAGGTGATGCATTCCTTGGAGGCCAAATCAGCTGCCCCTATGGATCCCCTGAGGAAGTTGCCTCATATTGCATCATGGGTGGGCGGGCCTTGCAACAAAGACAGCATATTATCCATCTTCCATGTAAGCTTTGTATAAGTAAATCAGGAGGAGCGCTCAATTAATAGCTCACCTGGAGGAGCCCTTGAATTAAATGGGCCTTATCCCCATGTAACTGCTGCCCACCTAGCAGTTCGAAAGCACGTCAAAGTGCAAGTAGATAAATAGGTACCGCTCCAGCGGGAAGGTAAATGGTTTTCCGTGCGCTCTGCTTCACCAGAAGTGGCTTAGTCATGCTGGCCACATGACCCGGAAGCTGTATGCCGTCCCTGGCCAGTAATGCGAGATGAGTGCTGCAACCCCAGAGTCGGACAGGACTGGACCTAATGGTCAGGGGTCCCTTTACCTTTACCTATCCCCATGTAAGTGGGGCTAGGCTTGAAGCCTAGATGTAGACTGCAACAGAGTGGTGTAACATTTCTGCTTAGGGCAAAATTTTAGTTAATTGTAGAGAAATCAACACCATTATGTTCATTGTATTTACCTTCCATTGTATTTATGTTCCATTACAAGATCCTTCATCTGAAGTGGTGCTTCTGTCATCCCTCTCCAACTTTCTGTGTTCACCACTGAAAGAAGAATGTGAAAAGAAAAGAAAAATGTGTAGGAGAGGTTTACAAAAATGATTCATGTATTAAAATAATGAACTATTAGTTAAAAAGATAAATGGCCCAAATGATGTTCTTGTAATGTCATCCTTACAATAGCCATCACAGCTGAATTGGTAATGTGCTATTTTTTAAACGCTTCTGTAGTAACACAATAAATTACAGCAAAATATTATTGCAATGGATTAAGTGATTAAATTATAGCCTAGCCATTTATTTTACTCTGAATATCATATTTTTCTTCTTGGTTGGACTGGAACCCATTTGTACAGCCCCTTATTTGGCACTTCAACTTCAAAGTAATCAATATTGACTTTTTCAGTAATATATTAGTTTAACATTTATTTACTTGTTTTGCATACACTACAAATGCTAATGTGCTGTATAAATAAGCCATATATTTTTTTCCCAGCTTCAAGAAATGTTATTAGGATAATTATCTCTCGTCATTCCTCATACTGGAATAATAATGTTTCACTGCAGGCATCATCCTTTAGAAACCAAACAAGGAACTTTAAAAAGAAGGAAAGATTTTATAGGCCAGAGAGAGAATGAAGTTTTGCAATCAAATATGGCCTTAATCCATAGAAAGTTAACTAAGTCTAAGCATGAGCAATGAACAAATGCATTTTCTTCTCCTGCTTACCAAGACTCCATATTCCTTTTCTCTCTCTTTTACCTCCGCTGTATACAAATTTAAATTGTAAATTTGGTGGTCAGGGGCTCATCCTTTTGTACTTTGCACAGTGGTTTGCACACTGATGGCAGTTATCATTACAAATATTGGGGCTGTACATTGAATTCGGATTGAATCAGGCTGACTCAGGGGTATCCTGACTTTGGCTTAGTTGGCTTAAGATGACCCTGGATCATCCTGAGTTGACTCAGGTCATCTGGAGCAGTCTGGCTGTGACAGGGATTAGGACATTGGGTGGAAAGTCTGCAGAGATTGGCTGCTTCCATGGTTTTTTTCTCTATACTGAGGAAGTAGCATCCAGCAGAACTAAACCTTCAGCTATCAGTCAGGAGGTGGGGGAGACACAGCATCTCCTTTTCCCCCTTCCCCCTTCCAGCTCTATGTTTCATTGGTGGATTTTTTTTTTTTAAGTTAGCTAAATATTAGCCCCATCTCCTCAATTGATTTGGGACTGGATATAGGGTCCCGGTTCCCCAGCTTGGCCTGGATTGGGTCAGGATGTTCTACACAGTTCTAATAAACATCATCATGGGACAAATTAGGACCAACCAATCTTAAATTTCATTTATTCCAGTAGATGATCCCCACCCCTTGGAATTGGGGTGTGAATTGTCGTGTTTGTACTTCCAATTAGTGCTCTGTGGGATCTAAATGTGGGCATGCAGGACTTGCACATACTTCTTGAATGGACACTGGGATGCACACTTGAATGTGAGCTTCCGACTGGAATGAGTGGGGAAACCTTTGAGTACATGGCATATCAAAGTCTCCAGGATCCTTGAGACATAACTGGGTTAGGTGTACTTCCACTTGGGGGTGGGTATTCTGGCCAAGGGGAACATTGGTGGCATCTTATATGCTTCTTAAAAATGATCAAAGATTCATTGGAAGTTCAAATACTGAACCACATAAAATGTTGTGTGTGTGCACGCACGCACACAGTGATTTCAGATATGGTGTAAAAATTATAGTACATTCAGGAAGTTTTTTTTTATGTTCAGCCAGAAAAAAAAACATACTGTTTGAAAAAAAGACAATGCAATGTGAGCCAGTGTAGAATATTTTGAATTTGAGCTTGACAGGAGACTTGGAAACGAGACCCTGTCAGCATATAACACCTCTGCTCAGAGAACTGCAATGGTTACTGATTTGTTACCAGGCCAAATTCAAGGTATTGTTCTTGGTAGATCAAGCCCCAGTTGACTTGCAGCATTGTCTTGCCCCATATGTGACCACTAGACCACTTAGATATGCAGAACTGGCACTGTTACATGCACCACATAAAATTCATTCTACAGTTGTAAGAAATTGATCTTTGGATTGCCTTGTCTATTGACACCAGGCAAGTGCCTTCGCTGTACACTTTTTGGTGCCTGCTTAACACATTTTTGTTTAGGCAAACCTACCTAAACAGGTGGGAGTTGGCATGCTTTAATATATTTTTTACTGTTAATTTTTATCATCTTTAATTGTTTTCCATTGTTTTAAAAACTGTTTTATTGATAATCTTAATATTTCTTTTACTATAATCAATCAAACAATCAAATATGATTTGCATTTCAGGTGGATGAAGTAGTTTACTGCCAGTCAATTCCCAATGATCCATATCAACAAGCAGACCATACCAAAATTTAAAGCAGGGTTGGAAAAACCTGTGGTCTTTCAGAGGTTGCTGAACTGCAACTCCCATGAGCTCCAGTCAGCATGGTCTATGACCAGGGATGAAGGAGACTGGAATCCAACAATATATGGAGTGCAGCAGGCTTGCCATCCCTGGTGTAAAGGTAGGGTTGCCACCTTGGACATCGGCACACACACACACACTGCATAGTGGTTGGTAAGCCTGGATATATACATGTAAATACATACGAAACATAGTTCAGCCAGATGGGAATTTGGAAATCCACTGATTTCAATGCAATTGTTAAATCTCTCATATCCAAAGCAAAGTGCTGGATTGTGCTTATTATAATGCATCAGGCCAATATACAAGGCCCTAAACATTATTCTCAAAAAAATTAAGCTGCATGTTACATAAACACCTATAATTTAATTCCAGGAAACTTGCAAAAAGAAAGCCCTCACCCTCGAAAAGCTTGTAACAAGAGTTCAGTAATTTATGTACACAGCCAATCCAATTACCATATGTCAAATCCCCATTTATTACTTAATTGTTATGTAAGCAGCGTTTTGACATCCCCATATTTTAAATAAGCATTCTCATAAATCAAGGCAAGCCAGTTTGGAACTAGTCCTGAAGCTGTAATTCTGCAAGATGTTAACTTCAGCTCCTAAGTTCACTTTTTCTCTTTCTCCCTAGTTCTGTTGTTTCAATTACATTTTGTTGTTGGTGGTTTTATGGGCTTATTTTTTATTTTAAAAAAAAACACAAGAAAGAAAGAAAGAAAGAAAGAAAGAAAGAAAGAAAGAAAGAAAGAATTTTCTTTATTGAATGGAATTGAGCAAAAGCTGAGGAGCTGGCAATGTTGGCTTCACCCACTCACTTCCATAAGCAGACCTGGCACCAAATTTGGCCACATCAGGCACTGGCCAAGAACCCTAGTACTCAGAAGCCCTGGTACTCATTGGCTCAACCTGCCATCTACCTGTCCATTGCTGGGCCAGCATGGTAGTACGAAGATAATTCTTCTCTTAGGATAAGGATTAGCTTGTAGAAATTCTCTGATTAGCAAAAATCAGTTAACTGGTACTAATATTAATTGTTCCTTTTCAACATTTTACAGCAGGGCTTGGGGATCTCTGGGTGCAGTACGATTCCTACTAGCTTAGACCATTGAACATTGACCATGCGGGTCAGGTGCTGATGGGAATTGGAGGCAGCAACATCTGAAGGGTAGAGGATCCCCAACAATTCCAGAAACCAATGTTTCTCAAGCTGAACTACTTGACATGATTATGATGAGGATAAAATGAAATCTTAGAAGCACTTCAGAGGCTAGGAAGATAAAGATGCCACTGTCTGGGCTCTTGTTTCTTCCATATAATTCATGGTGGTTCCTTCTCAGTGCTTATACAATATTTTTGAATGAAATGATACAATAAGTCTCTGCTAGCGATTAGAGAGAAAGAAGCTCTGTTTAAATCAAGATGTGAGAGAACGTCACTTGACATAACCTGACTGCCATTCTTTAAGTTACATAAAACACAAGTCCTCCAAGTTCTTTTGTCTGCAAGATAAAATAATTTTTTTGAAAGAAAAAGTTGGGCTGGAGGGTAGGGAAAGAACCTTCAAGGATATAGACTAACCTGAAAGGAATGTCATCTTCCTGTCATACTCATTCACAATCTTTCGTCAATAATTTGAATTTTTCTTCTGTTGTGTCTCTCGGCTGATTTCTTTTAAGAAAATGCTTTTCCCCTCCTGCCTGATGTTTGAGTTTAAAAAAACAAACGAATCCCAAACATTGTGACTTTTGAAAGAAGTATAATTATTTAGAGTGTGGAATTCTGAAGGCAAGAAAGGCTTTGAATTTTATGGGTTGAAGTTATGCGGAAGGTATCTCATGACGCTCACATTGCAAAAGCAGCTTTTTAATCTGTCAGGGGAAAAAATGTCTTTGGTTTATCTTCCTATCACCTCAGAGAGATTGGTACTTTTCTGGCCTATTTGAACACCTTGCTCACTGCAGCCACTCACCGTGATAGGCTGTCTTCAGTATTTTTAGATGGATCTTCATTTGAGCTTGTTTAGTTTGCATGATCCTACACTTGGATCTCTGCATGTCGGGATTCGGTGCTGGTGCTCCTCGCGCGTGAGCGTGGATGACCCACGCACGAGGGGTACCGTTTGCAGGGGAAAAGGCGGCTAGCGTTCACGTGCTTAAGAGCACGGGCGCCAGCCCAGTCTCACTGTCTGAAGGTTGAGTAGGACGGGAATATGACTCCTGAAGGTACCTGAGTAAAAGATTGCTCGGAACTAGATATATGCCTCGAAACTAAAGAATTGCCTTCTATGAGTAAAGACCGATTGTGACCTCCTGTACTAGTTTGCCTTCTATTTAAAGGGAAATTTAAACAAAAGATGTTGCATAAGCAGAAAAGGAATTTAACACCGTTTCCCAAATAAAATGACAAACACACCGTTATTCTTTTAGTGGCTTTGGCAAAACCTGGATAGGCATCGTCCTTCTGGCCCGTAAGCTAAGTTTCCCTATGCTCTCAGTCCTGCGCGCCAATTCTTCCGCAAAGAACTAAACTGACAATAAAGCTAAACCGAAAATTTCGCAGAGGTCTAACCTACATAATATATAGAACTAACTAAAACTCACCGAGAGATTTGCGAATAAGGTTAACTAAAGAAGAAACATCCACCCAGCGCCGCTCCAAAAAACCTTTAACTGAACTTAATCTAACTTTGAGGGTAACAAAACAAAACGTCTAACAAAACGTCTACTTAACCTAAAGAATTAGGTGATCAGAACGTGCCCAGAGGCAGGGACCTTCAGCCTTTCTATTTCCAAGAGGTGTGATCACACACAACATAATTCAGCAATAAAACCATTGTTGTACCCTCCAAAAAGGGGAAGCATGAATTAACTGTTCACTTAACTTTTAAAACATCCTGGAACCAAAAGTGAAAGTTAAGAATGAAGAGCTTCTCGCTTCCCAGGATCACTCCGCAGCTCCAGGGTTAGACACAAAAAATAAGTTTCCGATATTAAAATAACCAATAAACATGGATCCTATATGGATCTTGAGTGTATTCGATATAGCTTTCTTTTTTGTTTTAAATATTTGCTTTGTTTTTGGCTTTAATAAAAAGAAGTTTTAGAGATATATAATACATCTACTTTGATATAACATCAATACAACAGTTTACTTACATGAATATTTAAACCTTTTTTGCATGAGGAATTGCATGCAATAAAATAAACAACCACTGGCAAACATGAAGAAGTTGATCGATTCGATACACATAGAATATAGATGAGATTAAATATAATCTCTTAATGTAGTGTAAAACAAAACTATGGTCAAACATAAGAAAGGAACTGATCCAGGGACCAAAGCAAAATAATGGTTTGACAGGCAAAAAATAGAGATGGGGCTCCACTGCCTACCTGGACCCTCCCTTTCTTAAAAATTTGTTGTTTTGTTTTTTTGTTTGTATTGAAGAGGCAAAACAGTTCCTTACCACGAAGCAGGGGGAAGCAAAGTGGAAAGAGAGGCAGGAACCTGGGTTTAACTGCCAAAAAGCAGCATTATAAGAAAGGGCAGTAAAAAGGGGGTACAGAGGGTAGAAATGAAATAAAACTTGACTCACCGTGTTAAACACCTTGGTGGAATATCTTTCCCAAGCAAAACTGTTAGGAAGGAAGAGGAATTTAGGAATTATCACATGCCCCAGAATTGAAATATTACCGTGAATAAATTAGCATTACATAAGCATGCAATACCTGGAATGAAAATTTATCAGCTTATAAGCTAGAATGGAAATCACAATGTAACATTGGAAAACTTAGGAAGTTAAGAGGACATTTCAAGAAACATACAGGAGTTATTATGCAAATTTTTGCAAGTTACAATGTAAAGTACAGGAGTAACTACAATACTACAAAAAACTGTGGAGAAAAAGATGACAGACGATGAATGAGTTGTCTTGTTGCTTCTCTCTCGGTTACATAGACCATTCTAGAAGAAATAGTTCTTGAAATACAGAAAAGTTTCATGAAGTAAGGAGTTTCTGAATTTAAAGTTCGCAACCACAAGGGATAACAGGGAAACACCTGTTTGGGAGAAAGAGGTTAAGCAAGCAAATCATTAGGGATCTGCTTGGAAGTTCCCACTGAGGTTTGGCTCCCTCCCAAGTGAGCGTAAGTGGAATCTTATCTTCCCACCAGGTGAGAGAGTCAAAGAGAACAGACGAAGGCTTCGTGAACTGCAGTTTAGCGCGCCAGTAACCCAAGGCTGTCCATTGGCCAAACACAAGCACTATTCCGGCCAGTAGGAGAACCAAAACAAACACTGCCCAGAACTAACTCGGCATGCTTTCAAGAGGCCACTTTTGAAAGAGTACTTCATCTGGCACTTTGAAACAAAGGTGCAAATCAGGGAAGACATGAGTTGGATATTCTCAGCTGACTCTTTTTGGAAGCTTGTTCCTCTAGCTCTCCAAGGACGGAACATTCTGGGCAGTATCCAAACTGCTTTTTCTTCCAGGCAACTGGAAGCAAAACCACGCCCCAGGTTATAAGTGGAGCTGGTCCTCGCCCATGCAATGTCAAGGCAAGAGGCGATAGGGAAACCAAAGGCCGAGGAAGCTGGTGTTCTTCTTTTCTCTTTAAGTTGAGAGATCCACTTGGAGAATGTGGCTGTTATGAGGGAAAAGAAGAAAGATTCAAGGTAACAAAACCTTTGCAAACTGCTAAGGGGATCTCCGAAGCTTGGAAGATGACGTCCTGCGTTTGTTTGTGAGCAGGTGTTTGAAAGTGAGGTGGTGTCCTTTCAATGGAGCTTGTTCTGTGAATTGAACGGAAATCCATGGGATAGGGAAACGTTTTTCCATGACGTACAAAGTCACTGAAAGGCCTGAGGAAGCATAGGCCGGGCATTGTCTGTTTTAATGGCTTGACGGTTATTTCCCATTACTTGAAAAAAGTTACCGCATTGCAAGTTTGAATAACGTGTCTTTGCTGTTTCTCCCTTTCAGGGCTGTTAGCCCAGATAAAACTGAGAAAGTGCTCCAACTGTGACATGAAGCTTAGACATGGGAGCAAGAAGGCTGGGACGTGTGTCCGTCCATCTTGCCAAAGCTGATATTGCCTCCGTTACCCCGAGGATTGACAGCATCCAAATGGCAAACAAATTAGGAGATTTGGAGCACGAAGGGGCAGCTTGAGATTTAATGTCGTCTTGTTGTGACATTGAATGTTAAAAGTCTTGTGCAGAAACTTTCGCTGACTGATGGAAAGTTCTCATGGCTGTCCACCAGGTTATCAATACAGAGAGAAAACTAAAGTTTTCATGAGAGCCAGCATCTTGTACTGCATACCTTTCCACTAGAATCCTGGAAGTGGAATGAGAGCGCAAATGTGCAGGCAACAAAGGAATGAACGTTCTTGAAGCAATACTTGAAGCTGTGTAAACAAATTCAAGCATTTCTTCATCCATGGATGGAGAAAGATAAGGCAACTGAAGCGATGGACAGCAATCTGTAAACGTACTGGAGTCTACAATGAGGTTGAATGCTTCTTGCAGTAAAGTGTTTTAAAAGGCTAGATCACAGCTGCCAATTTGACCTGTGTGAGAGAGCTGTTTTTTCTGTTAAATTACAGTTTTCCATTTGTCCATCTTCCGCCAAGCAAGTTACCACCATAGGAAGAGGACCATCTGTAAACAGAGTTTTTGCTGTCTGGATAGGCTGAAGCACCTCATGTTATGAAAGTCATGATTAGGTAAACCTGTTGCAATAAGGTAAACCTTTTATCCTTAGGTGGATTGCTACAGAAATGAACCAACAAAATCTGCGATAGCCAATCTTGAAACTTTCTAAAACTGCGATCAAAGACAACACTTGATCTTGAAGAGAAAGGGATTGTAGATAGAAGCAGATCATGTTCCACTCAGGTGAATTGCACGAGCTCTACATTGCAAGAGATCAGAAATTGACGTCTCATTGCTTGAATGACAGCATTCCTTGCAGGTGTGTGGGAAGATGAATCCACTCACGATTGCCACTTTTGAAGGAGGTATCAGAACATACAAAACTGCTGTGGGCAATCTTGGTTGTGGAGAAGGATTAGCGCAAGGGAAAGCATGCAGTTTTGCTGTTGGCACAGATCCACTTTGCTACTTGATTAGTTTTTGTGTTTACTCCTTGAAGTGTTTAAGGACGCATCTCAGGTGTGCATGATAACATCTGAAGGAATGTTGTGTCCCTTGAGGCAGAGAACAATGGTGAGAGTTCAGAGGTGAAACTGCTAAAGAAGTTTCTTAGCCCAGTTTTAACTGGTTCCCAAGAGATGCTGCAACTGCACCAAGGTAAAAGGACTCTGGGATGACGATGCTTGCATCTCTGGCAGGGCCGCTGTTTGCAACAGTTTGTGACCTAATAATGGAATGGAAGCAGTACGCTGTACCTTTTCTGGGGCAATGCAAGCCCAAAGAGTTCAGATGCGCGTAAGATTGCTCTATTGTGATGCTCTGAGACCTTTTCTCCATGGCATCAAGATGTCCATTCCACTGTAAGGGCAACTGTAGAGCTGGATAACTGTGCTTCTAAAAAGGCTGTAGTGCTTTATCAACAAAGGCTTGACAAAGAGTTGGAATTCACCATGCCTTGAGGGTAGGACCTTGCCAAGAGTACCTGGAAGCTGGCTTGTGTTGTTGAACCAGGCCAAAGTTGAAGGCAAACTTCTCTTGATCTGCAGGCGGCTAGTTGGGATAGTAAAGAAAACAAATCTTTGAGATCGATTGATAGCAGCTTGATGGTTCTAAGGAATGAGGTTGCGGATTAGGAAAGTCCACATTGAAGAGGGCCATTGGAATAATCCTTTCGTTGACTTTCTTAGATCCTGGTAGAAGACGCCATTATTCGCTCTTCTTTTTTATGATGAATATTGTGTGTTCAAGGGCTATTATAGGTTGCACACGATCTTGAAGTAGTAGCTCTTTTGATTAGGACCTCTGTGGCAGCGAGCTTTTTACTGTCAGCGCCCATTTGGTCGACCCAGACCGGGGTCCTCTTCCATGTGAGTGGAGTGCATGAACTGGCGCTGAATGCAAAGGCCACATCAAAAATGCGTGTGGGATTAACAGTCTTTGCTTTAGACAACAAGTCTATACCCCATAGAGGTGATAGGCACATCCATAACAAGTGGACGTAAGCTGTACTTTAGAACCTGAGTCTGACTTGGAAGGTAATGGATGCACGCTCTGGTGAGCGGGTTCCGAAACCTCGACTCCAAAGGACTTCTTGAGTGATAGTTGTTGCCCATTGGTCAGGCCAATCTCTTGGCGATAAACCGTTACATCCTGCGCCAGTATCAAGGAGATCTTTGACCTTTGCGTCCAACCCATTTTCATGGACGAGAAAGGGTGAGGGCGCAAGTATCCCTTCTGTCAATACAATTGCACAGAAACACGAATGTAGTGCTCCTCGGATTTTGAAATCGCTAGAAGAGGTACGCAAGGGATCACCAGGAAGTGTAGATGTTGGATGAAGCAATAATAGAGCTGTCCACATCTCATACCCCTGTTGCGCGGAAAAATAAAGAGTACACAGAACTGGTGTTGAAATCGCACGTGAATGACAGTTGTGATAGAAATTCCACGTCGAGTGATACGCAGACACCAACTCCCGTGCAACAGCTCAAGAACCAAGGTAGGCGAAGGTATCGCTGTGCGACCAGGCTAAGGCGCGAGATATACTCACATAGCGCAGAGTATCCTGCACAATAACCAGAAGTGTTGTACTGAAGAACTGTCTGGCTACCAGAATGGAGGGCAGAA